>JACERP010001243.1:0-24602 GCA_014080715.1 Scenedesmus sp. NREL 46B-D3 | reverse complement strand
AACTGCCCAACGATCAGACTCGGGGTTTGCACTGTCATGATGACGTGTCATCATGTACATGTCGTGCTGTTGGCCGCTCAATGGCAGCAGCAGTTTGCGCGACCTCTGTTGGCGCAGCCACCATGAAGTGGCTCGACAGCATGTTGTCGTAGCTCGCCTGATGCGGTGCTCATCATCCAGCAGCGGCAGCTGCCTCGAGCTGTTTCATTTACCAATGGTCAGGCGCAACACTTGCAAACATTTTGGAGCAGTGCTCCCTCCTACTTCCGCCCTGGTGGGGCATGGGGCCGATGGCGTTGATGCTATGGCTTGAATGGGTAAACTGAGGATGATGTCAAGAAGAGGCAGCACTCTAGCGCAGCAGCAAAAGGCAAGCAAGCAGTGTCGCCCTTCCCCTGCATGCGAGGCGCATGGGAGGAGATGATAATGTACACCACTGATCAGGCCCTGGCCTGGATGAGGCTGCCGAATGCAGCCATGGCTTCGTGTCAGCGGCCTGTGTTAACCATAATCTTGCGCTGCAATCCCATCAGCGACTGCCCTCACCCTCACTGCAACTGGCGTGCGGCCACGTGGCATGCTGCGGCTGGCGCCGCGCCACAGCGGCTGTGGTCAATGCTGCTCGTAGGTGGCGCGTGCACAGCAGTGGACGCACGTTGTAAACAGTTGCAGGAAACACACTTATCAGAGCACAATGCAGCAAAGGCGTCACTCACATGCTAGATGGGGCCCCCGCCACCATCTCAAAATCTTCGCTCAGTTGTTGCTCAGTCGTCGCTCAGTTGAAGGCTTCGACACACACTGCATGAGCTCCCAGCCAAGTCGTTTCGAATGTCGGTGACAACAACCTGTTTGGTCGAGTGCCACGCACCACTGTTCCATGCAACAATAGCGGCAGGATGTACACTGTACACGTGTGTGGCACACCGCCACCTGCAGACCACAGCAACCCTATGTTTTGCACCAACATGATGCTGCAGAAAAGCGCTGACGTCACTCTTGGTATGTGGCTTTGTAAATGGGAGCTGGCACAGCTGCTGTGTCATGCCTGTATTCTTGAAATATATTGTTAATCACAGGTCTTATCCAGCTCTGTCAAAGTTGACTGAAGACTTGCTGCTGCACAAGTTGTGGCAGGATTGAGCAATCTCCGCTTTGTGACCAAACTGGTATCAATTCAGTTTCAACTGTCACCAGCCACAAAGTCAAAACCACCTGCTGGGTCCACGGTCCCCGGCTGCCAGCAGCGTGCCGTGCTCCTCCTCCATGAGGTACAGGTGCAGTGGAATGGGTGCGGTCACCACAGTGAGCGCCGCTCAGGGGCCAAGAGTTGCAGCATCAATGCCGGCAGCCCAAGGGGAGTGGTGCCGCAAAGCAAGCAGGTTGGCCTGCACCATTGCCGATTTACCACCCAATCACCAAAGTAGGGCCACTGGCCCACCCGCAAAGGAGCCAAACAAGGCTCATGGGGTCCACAAAACTCAGTGGAAGACCATCAACCGAAAGAAGCCGCAACCTCAACAAGCTCAGAGAGCTCAGAACTCAGAAAGGAGCCAAACAAGGCTCATGGGGCCCAAAATGTCTCTCCACAACCAAAGGGGGGAAAGGGAGGCAGAGCATGCACAGACAAGCAGCCAACATATAGTATAGCCTAGCGGTAAATCCATGCAAAAGGGCCCAAAATCTGGTAGCAGCATAGGTGGCACGGTGAACCACGCAACAAACCAGGATGGGGGTTGTGGCCCTCCTCTGTGGGGGCAGCATACTCCTCAAACAACAGCACAACCGACAAAAAAATTATGGATGTCAGCATGGCTCAGGTGGCATCAAAATGAAACATTATGAGCAAATTCCAAAAGGTCCATGGGCAACCTTGTCTCAAGTGGCAAACTGGTGAAAGCTCAAAGAAACCAAAACGCTGACAAACGCAGCACTACAAGCCTTAGCACAAAGGCAAGACAATTGCTGTGACAACGATGCTATGACATCACATAAACGTAACACTCGCCAGGGCAGCAACAAGCGTCGGCGCACTACTGCAGATAGACTATATGCCTTGATACACATACATATATGATGATGATGATGATGATGATGACACATACATGTAAAAGCACGGATTTAACGGCTCCTGGGCTCCAGGTAAATGCAAAACGACATACCTTCAAAGCAATGCTTGACCAGGAGTGGCCCGCTCAAGCTCTCCTGGTGCTCCGAGTGTGCTGCCATGCAAGCAAGCTGGCCAGCATCCAAGCATGTGCTCAGATCAACCCCAATCCAGGCATGCTGCGTAGGTGCACCCATGCAGCTGTACCTGCCCAACAGAATGGCTGCACATGCAGTGTTCAGCAGTCGATCATCACAATCCAGGTCTGCAATCCAAAAAGCAGCATGTAAAAGGGATGGCGACCCCGCTACCGGCAGCGTGCATGCGGGGGCAACATGACTTAGCCATATCAAATCACACGATAATTTTCAAAAAAAGGTGCATTGTTGCACTTCTGAAGCCATTGCTTGCCTCGCCGTTGCCCTTGCTGCTACCGCTACTATTGCTCCCACCGCTGCTGCTGCCGCTGCTAACAGCGCCGCAGGGTGACCCTGCTGCAACTTGCATCAACCAAAAACGTGGTCTGAAATCCGCTGAAGTCCGGCAAGGGGCTAGCAGGGCAAGCCTGCTGCCATCTCCAATATGTCTGAGCCCAGCTTTTCTTGCCAAGCTGCAGCTTGGCAAGAAAAGCTGGGCTCAGACATATTGGAGATGGCAGCAGGCTTGCCCTGCTAGCCCCTTGCAGCTGCTGTGGTGGGCTGCGTCCAGCCCGCCAGCCTGTGTAGCTGCACCGCCTGTATTGGGTGCTGATAGAAACTCTGAATCAAGATGCGGCGAAAGCAGCGGTGAGGAGCACGCTGCAGGGCAGCAGCGGACCAGAACCAGCTGTTGACCCGGCAGCCGTTTATCTCCTGGCACACTGTGTTGCGGGGTAATGGTCTGCGTGTGGTACGGCGGTGATAGCCACCATTCTGCATGTATTTATGCCCGTTTGCTTTCTGTCAAGCCTGAGACTGGTGGTCCTGTGCTGCAGGAGCTGTACGGTTTGTGGTGCGGCTGCTGCAATATGCAGTTGCATTGCCCCTGCAGCAGCTGCCAGGTACTCTGCTCCTTCCCCCCTTGTTTGCTGCCTCAGACCAGGGTATTGACCTTTACTGGCCAACTTTGTCCCGTTGAGTTCAGCCCGGCCGCTGTACTGCACAAGTTTGGCCTGCTGTCACCGACACAGTTTTTAGGTTAGTCCTGCTGCTTGTCCCAATCGAATTCTACACTACGTGTTGTGAGTCTGACGGTTCTGCCTGCAGAGCCACGTGTCATGTCTCGCACACAGAGGCTTTCTTGGGGTGGGCCTCTTTTGGGTGACAGTCTGTTTTTCCGCTGAACTTCTAGCAGCTCTCTTTGTTTTCGGGTGTTCGTTGCGACGTAGTCGCCTGTGCACACCATGTAACCCCTCTTCTCTCCACTGCGAAGCCAGTAGGTGTGTTGGGCTGGTGCCATTGCCTGGGGTGTGGCCTTGCCAGACACATCAGTAGGGTGGCAGGTACCTGTGGTGCCACGGCGCTGCGGGTTATGCTGTTGCTTTGTGCGCGTCCTAGTAGCAGAGAGTTTTTATCATGTTGATCATCATGTTGTACAATGTCTTCAACACCTGAAGCAGGAGCACCGAGGTGCCCAGTACCTGCTAGTTGTTGCCATGTCTGCATGTTCCTATTTCGCTGACGTTGACACCTTTTCTTCCTTCCTGATGCTTTTTCTCCGCGCAGAGTTTGTGTTCTTTTGGGTGAAGAAGCTGCAAATTGCTTCTCTGAGGCTTTTTGTGGTTTATTCTCGTGTCCTGCGCGCTGCAGTCCTCGAAGTGTTCCGTTTCCCGACGTGCACACCCATGTAACTCTCCTCAATTGAAGCGCAACTGGCTCATAATGAGGCAGTGAGGCAGCACAGAGAGCAGCAGCAGCTACAGCTTCAGCAGCAGCGACAGCAGGAGCTTGATGAGCTGGTGCAGACGAAGAAGAAGGCGGCGGTGGCTAGGTTTTGGGAGCTGCCGGTTGACTTCATAGTCATCAAAGCGGCACCATTGACCTGGCTGGATATTGTGCCAGCTGATCACCCCGTTTTACGCGTGGTTGACGGCCGGCTGCAGCTATAGCACCAAGAAGGGACTTGGCCCCTGCGCCATAGCATGAATTGGGGTTATTTCTTGCATCCTCTGCTCCTTTATCCGTTTTGCTACATGTGGTTGCATGTCTTGTGCTGTTAGTACTCTTACGCAGCCTGTGTCAGCCAGTAGGTGTGTTGGGCCGGTGCCATTGCCTGGGGTGTGGCCTTGCCAGACACATCAGTAGGGTGGCAGGTACCTGTGGTGCCATGGCGCTGCGGGTTATGCTGTTGCTTTGTGCGCGTCCTAGTAGCAGAGAGTTTTGATCATGTTCATCATCATGTTGTACAATGTCTTCAACACCTGAAGCAGGAGCACCGAGGTGCCCAGTACCTGCTAGTTGTTGCCATGTCTGCATGTTCCATTCCTATTTCGCTGACGTTGACACCTTTTGTTCCGTCCTGATGCTTTTTCTCTGCGCAGAGTTTGTTTTCTTTTGGGTGAGGAAGCTGCAAATTGCTTCTCTGAGGCTTTTTGTGGTTTATTCTCGTGTCCTGCGCGCTGCAGTCCTCGAAGTGTTCCGTTTCCGACGTGCACACCCATGTAACTCTCCTCAATCGAAGCGCATCACGTTGACTATTTTCAGAACTTTTGCAAGGACCTGTATATGGCGTAGTCTCTTGCAGTGTAGCCAGCATCAGACGCAGGCTGCAGTTCAGTTAGCGGCTTGGTAAACCAAGAATATGGTATGCATATGTAGTCGTGATTATGTTACAAGCTGGTAGGACAGCTAGGCAACTGCAGATGATTGATGCAGACAGACATCATCAAATGCGCAATGCGCTGTGGCAAGGAGCGCCCATGCTCTTCAGCTCTCTTGGCAGAATGGGGTGTGAAACCGCTGCATATGTGGCTTCATCAGAGAGCTTTGGAGTACTACTACAGGATTCAGCGTATGCAGGGGGGTCGGCTGCCAAATCAAGTGTTTACAGCTGAATGGAGGCGTCCTAGTGGTGCTGTGGCGGTGACACCGTGGCACAAGTATGTGCAGAGCCTGCTGTGCAAGTATGGTGTGAATGTTGTGACCGCGGAAGGCAGAGCCAGTGCGTGCAAGAGCCATGTCAACAAGCAGGTCAGAACACTACATGCTGAAAGGATTGGATGTGAAACGTTGGAACACTCCACTCTGAGTCGGTATGTGGCTCATGTGCATCCCACTCATGTTGATGCTATGGGTTTCAGGAGGCCTAGGCCGTACTTGCGGTCAGTGGCAATACCACGTGGTATTGAACTGCTTATGCGTGTTCGTATGGGTTGTCTGTGTGTACATGAGCGTACTAGTCAGTTTGGGGGTCGCAGAGCTAACTCCACTTCAGGATGTCCTTGTTGTGGTGCAGAAGTTGAGTCTTTGTCACACTTGATGTTTGATTGCCCTGCTACTTCTGCTTAGAGGGATAGTGTGTTTGCTGAGATCAGATCCATGCCTGGTTGCGCTGAAAAGCTGCGCAGCGTTTTGTCCATCGCTGATTCGTCAATCAAGGTGTTGCACTTGTATCTGATGATATTTGGGGCAGTTCTGGAAGATGTCGGATGGTGTCACCGTGTATTGCTGCTTTTCTTGTCAAGTCTTGGGATGTGCGCAATGCATGCAAACATTCTGGAGCAGTGCTCCCTCCTGTTTCCGCCCCGGTGGGGCGCGGGGCCGATGGCGCTGATGCTATGGCTTGAATGGGTAATATGATGATGATGATGATTATGATGATGATGATGAAGCTGGTAGGACAATACCGGCACACTGCTCCGCATAGCTATTCATGCAAATTTCAGGTGCCACTGTTTCTTTGGCTTCAACAGTCTACTGAGTGAGCTTCTAACTGTTCAAAACAACTGCAACTGATCTGCAGCTCAACCGACTGGACCAACTGGTGACCAATGAGCTGCAGCTGCACACAAGCAACGCTTGACATGCCAGCAGGCACCCTGCCAGAGGTTCAACCACACTGCCAGCCTGACAGGATTTGCACAGGAGTGCTGCAAAGCCCTTGAAAGTTGCACTGGGAGCGCGCTCACAGTGAGGCCTGGCAATGTGGCTTCTTGTGAGAGATGAACCCAGGTCTTGCAGGGCGCCTCATTGCATGCACCTGTTCACCTGTTCTGCTGCTTGCCCAAGATGGGTTAGGGCACCAAGTAGGGACATGAGGCAGGGCCCCTGCTGCGGGTGCCTAGTTTGCTACGCCAGGATGCCTGCAAACTTTCCTTTTCTGGCCGGCCGTCACTGGCTGCCAGCTAATGCGCACAGCAACCGTTGGAAAGGTTGCAGCATGGACAAGTGGTGCTGGCTGCAGCTGTTCTCGGCCCTGCTGCTGCGACTGATTTGTGACCTAATTTATCGCGCCATTTCATTTTGGCGCCATCAATAGAACAACTGTCACTGCTACTATCAGCTGCACAGCAGCAGCAGCAGCAGCAGCAGCAGCAGCAGCAGCAGCAGCAGCAGCAGCAGCAGCAGCAGCAGCAGCAGCAGCAGCAGCAGCAGCAGCAGCAGCAGCAGCAGCAGCAGCAGCAGCAGCAGCAGCAGCAGCAGCAGCAGCAGCAGCAGCAGCAGCAGCAGCAGCAGACCTAAGCACAATAACAGCCATAAGCATGAGGCAAGAAGCACCAGCACTACTGGCCCAAAACCTCTACACCCAACAACTGACAGACACTGTGATGCTCATTACTGCAGTCCTTGCATCATGTCAGGCTGCACCTGCATCACGGAGCAAAGTACCAGGCTTAGCCACAGGCTGACGCTGCAACAGCCACATGATAGGACAGGATACGGCTCAAGTTGCTGCCAGTTCATGTTCTATACCAGCCTACCTGACCTTGTTCAGGCTTAATTAAGCGCATCATTTACATCGATGCCACCATCCATTGCCAGAACAGCACATAGGGCTCACCACAAAACTCCTGCAGCTGCTGCTGGTTGCACTGTTCCGTATACCAGCTGGTGGCACTAAGTAAAACCCAGATTCACTGCTGCTCCCGCTGCTGCTGCCGCTGCTGCTGCTGCTGCTGCTGCTGCTGCCAGCCAGTGCAGCGCCACGCTGCGAGCCAGTAGGAGGCACACTGATGTTGAAGATGCTCTTTGACACGTCACTGACGACGTTTGCGAGGCCCTCAAACACTGGCTGCAGCAGCGGCTGATCTATCTTTGGCTGGCGGCGCCATCTTGGCGTCCGCGGCTGTTCCTGTTCTTCGTCACCTGCTGCTGCTGATGCTGCCACAGCTGTTGAAGCATTGGTCCCATCTGCTGCTTCAGCAGCAGCTACTGTTGAGTTAATTACCTCCCGTACTGCATCTGCTACCATTGCTAAACCCCGGCAAGTGTGCACAATCTCTTGGAATTCACTTGCTGCACAGTTGAACAGCGTCGACTGGAAGCATGTGACACCCGGTACTAATGCCACACCAATGCTGTTGCAGGGGACTTTTTGTAGATCTGAGCTGTCGCCCCTGCACGCTGCTGATGAGCTCCGAGCCGCATAACACATGTCACGTGGTGAGCTGCCAGCCTGGCGCATCGCTGCTGCTGCAGCTGCTGCGCTGCTGCCATTCGTAGTCGGCATCAGCACGCAGCCCTGCATACTGCAGAGTTCGTCGTTGCTGCAGAAGTCCGTGCCGCAAGTGTTCACGTATCCCATGTGGCACCTGCGTGTATTTGATGCTGATACCATTAGACTCAGTTGCTGCAGGATGCCAATAGGCTGACACTGCCTTTTCCCCTGCCACTCCATGCAGTTGGTGAGTAGGCTGGAGTAGCATCCTGCTGTGCCACAAGAGAGCTGCAGCAGCACCAGCAGCAGCAAGGACAGCAGCAACAAGCACAAGCAGGAGGTCGCACAAGAAACAGACCAGCTGCATGCATGCTACCAAAAGATGAATCATACTATGCCGTGCTGCAACATTGCATCCTGGGGCGTTTACCAGTCCAGGAGCACAGATGGGGATGCCTTCAGCTGCAGCGAGTGCACTCCACGTCGAGCCCAGTACCAGCATGTACAGCGCTATCACTGCATTCATGCTGCGGCAATGAAGCTCCTGTGTTCTATGTGGACAGCTTGCGAGGCTTTCTGGCGGGGCAACGCAGGGCGGGAAGCATTAGCAGCAGCGGTGGATGGCGATGTTCATAAAGACGTCGGACATACACATTATTTCGTCACGATAACGTGTTGTTGACTTGACGACAGCTGGCCCCGAGCGTGTGATAAGCGCCTATCAGTGAGCACCAGTTGCTTGCGATGCAAGGCGGGCAGGTGTGTGTGCAAGCGTTTCACGTGTTGATGAAAAAAGCAAATATAGCTTTGCTTGAGGTTTGCCGCAGGCAACAGCTGGTAGCAGAGAGATTGGGCTTTGCTGCAGCTTGTGGCTCATCAGCAGTACACGTCATCAGTATAAGTTACTGGTACAGTTCATTTGTGTCAGTTGCGGCCATCCCACAACGTTGTAAAGATTTGCAGGAAGACACACTTCACAAAGACAATGCAGCAAATGCGGCACTCACATTGCTAGAATGGGGCCCCCGCCACCATGGCTGAACTGTCTTGCATCATTGATCTCTGCTTCTCCTTGCTAGATTCTAGTATTCCCTGCATTCAAAAAGAAACCTGGTCTGTGCTGCTCATGGCCATGATAGCGGGGAGCAAGCACTGACGGACTTCGACTCTCTTGTAGTCCGCTTGAGGGTAGTCCACCACGGATCTAACAGCTGCCAGTAACACTGCTCTGGGATGTCGGCTCCTTGAAGTTCAGATTTCCTCGCAAACAAGCAGGAGAAGCAGAGGTTTGTGTGTTTTGCGATGGGGGGGATGCATGTATGCCTGCAAATTTCCGACCGTTACTCACGCCTGTTGCTGCTGTTGCTGCTGCTGCTGTTCAACGTTGCTAGGTCAGCAGGTCAGCAGGTCAGGTCAGCAGGTCAAGGTGCTGCGGCTGCGAAAGGGCTGCAACAGTATCTGTCATGATGTATACTAAAGCCAAATACCCCAGCAGGGCCACAGTGCGCACACAGTGAGAACAGATCAGCACCGCGTCACAGGCTGTCCCAGCAGCACCAGTACTTCTCATCATCATCATATTACCCATTCAAGCCATAGCATCAGCGCCATCGGCCCCGCGCCCCACCGGGGCGGAAAGAGGAGGGAGCACTGCTCCAGAATGTTTGCATGCATTGCGCACATCCCAAGACTTGACAAGAAAAGCAGCAATACACCAGTACTTCTAAAAGCCATGCATAACAGCAACACTTGGCATGCACCAAATTTGACACCTGCAATGCACAGTGTAAAAGAACGGATTTAACGGCTCCTGGGCTCCAGGTAAATGCAAAACTGCGCACCTCAAGCAATGCTGGACCAGGAGACCCCCGCCCAAGTTCTCCTGGTGCTCCGAGTGGGCTGCCATGCAGGCACGCATTCCTGCAGCAAGGCCTGCAATATCCAAACATACCTGTAGCGCAGAGAAACAGTGTGCTGGGCACACCTCAAACCATAGCTCAGCCCGCTTTGATCTGCTACATGAAAGAAGCAGCAGCACTCTAACCCAAAAAAGACAAAAGCAAGGGTAAAGCAGAGTCATAGGACTCCTGACCCTCATGCAATGCTGCGCAGCAAAAACAAGCACAGCAGCAGCAGCAGCAGCAGCAGCAGCAGCAGCAGCAGCAGCAGCAGCAGCAGCAAGGCCAGCATTCAGCACAACAGCAGCAGCAACAGCAGCAGCCACGCGCAACTGCTGCTACAGCAGCAGCGGCGCCGCTGCTGCACGAGAGTCAGAACGGATTCCGCCCCAAGCGCAGTTGTGCTGACCATCAAAGCGTGCTCAGCGAGGTCCTTAATGGCAGGAAGCTGAGGGAAAGGAGTCATATGTGTTGTTCGTTGACACCTTCAAGGCATTCCCTACGGTCTGGCTTGATGGCTTGTTCCGGGAGCTGTGGGATAAGGGTGTGCGTGGCAAGATGTTCCGTGTCTTGTACAACTTGTATCAGGGCGCACAGCATGTGGTGTCTCATGCGGGTTGCACCACGGATAGGTTCACCTGCGATCTTGGCCTGCATGAGGGTGATGTTATTTCGCCCACACTGTACCTGTTGTTTATCAACGAATTGCTGCGTGACGTGCATGCAAAGCACCCTGGCGTTACCCTCATGGGCCCTCGTGACGGACCTGCAGGCCAAGTTGTGGCAGCCATGCAGGCTGATGACTTTGTTGCTGTCTGCGGGTCTCTGTCTGAAGTTCAGGCTGTGGCTGCAACTGTCTACAATCACAATTGCCAGTGGCGCTTCAAGCTCCACAGCTTGAAGTCTGCCGTCATGCATGTGCTGCCAGCAAGACAGACCAGCCAGCTGGTCGACTCCGGCATTGTTTGGAACAATGTCCCTGTGCCTGTTGTATCGGAGTACTGCTATCTTGGCCTGTGGTTCAACAATACCTGTACATGGACCACACATTTTGAGAAGATGTTGGCTAAGGTGCAACGTGTGAAGGGTGCGCTCATGCCAATTTGGAAGAGCCGCAGCATCAGTGTGGAGGTTAAACGCATACTGTTGCTGACGTGTGTCCGTCCCATTGTTGAATATGGCAGTGAGGTTTGGTTTCCGTCCACAGCTAGGCAACTGCAGATGATTGACAAAGTGCAGACAGACATCATGAAATGCGCAATGCGCTGTGGCCAGGAGCGCCCATGCTATTCAGCTCTCTTGGCAGAATGGGATGTCAAACCGTTGCATATGCGGCTTCATCAGAGGGCTTTGGAGTACTACTACAGGATTCAGCGTATGCAGGGCGTTCGGCTGCCAAATCAAGTGTTTACAGCTGAATGGAGGCGTCCTAGTGGTGCTGTGGTGGTGACACCGTGGCACAAGTATGTGCAGAGCCTGCTGTGCAAGTATGGTGTGAATGTTGTGACCGCGGAAGGCAGAGCCAGTGCGTGCAAGAGCCATGTCAACAAGCAGGTCAGAACACTACATGCTGAAAGGATTGCATGTGACACGTTGGAACACTCCACTCTGAGTCGGTATGTGGCTCATGGCACAGACGGTGCATCCCGCTCATGTTGATGCTATGGGTTTCAGGAGGCCTAGGCCGTACTTGCGGTCAGTGGCAATACCACGTGGTATTGAATTGCTTATGCGTGTTCGTATGGGTTGTCTGTGTGTACATGAGCGTACTAGTCAGTTTGGGGGTCGCAGAGCTAACTCCACTTCAGGATGTCCTTGTTGTGGTGCAGAAGTTGAGTCTTTGTCACACTTGATGTTTGATTGCCCTGCTACTTCTGCTCAGAGGGATAGTATGTTTGCTGAGATCAGAACCCTGCCTGGTTGCGCTGAAAAGTTGCGCAGCGTTTTGTCCATCGCTGATTCATCAATCAAGGTGTTGCACTTGTATCTGATGATATTTGGGGCAGTTCTGGAAGATGTCGAATGGTGTCACCGTGTATTGCTGCTTTTCTTGTCAAGTCTTGGGATGTGCGCAATGCATGCAAACATTCTGGAGCAGTGCTCCCTCCTGTTTCCGCCCCGGTGGGGCGCGGGGCCGATGGCGCTGATGCTATGGCTTGAATGGGTAATATGATGATGATGATGATGATGCAATGCTGTGCATGCAAGCAAGCTGACACCACGTGTGGGTGCACCCATGTGTGTATTGTTCACACTGCGCAGCATGCTGCAACAACTTCAAGACACAGGACTGAAACAGGCCTTGTTTCTGAGCCTGCAAGCACAGCAGACGCCGCTGACTGGCTTTCCGCATGCTAGCACTGCTGGCCTCACATGTGACCACATGTGAGGCCAGGACTCGGATGCTTGCTACGTGTTCATCAGTGCAACCAAAGGCGCAGTACAGTGGGTGGAGCCAGCTTTGCTTACATGCGCAGCCTCGCATGCAGGGGTAGGGTGACACTGCTTGCCTGCTTGCTTTGCTGCTGCATTAGAGTGATGCTTCTTCTCGACATGTCTCCGGCTGGCTTAACACGTCTGTTATTGATATTCCTAATGCCACAGAGTCCGGTTTGTTTCAATGCAGTGCGTTTCACACTGGTAAAGGCTGCATGAAGGCATATTAATTGCTCTGCACGCAGATCCTTATGCTTCAGCAATGATATCATGAATTATTCATTGCTCAACCGCAAAAGTGCAATGCTGCTCTGCAGGGTTGCGGCGTACTGCTGGCTTGAGCTCCAAGGTCTGGACTTAATGACATATTGACACAATGGCGGCCCCTTGGCAAGTACATGCCGTAGTCCATTGCAGCATGCGGATGCAAGACTTCATAACAGGCTGTGAAGCCAAGCTGGTACAGCCGCTACTGCATCAGAGAGTGCTTTCAGAGGACGTGACATAAACATCAGCAGTTCACAGACCTCCCTAGCTGAGTCAAGTAAGCAGCCTTGCTACTGCTGACATATGGAACAAGCTGCAGTCAGCGTGCCGCCTGCTAGTACAACACGCCTGCACGTGTCAGTTGTAGATCAGACTGCCTTGCATTTAAAACAATTACATGTTGAGATGCTGCTTGGTTTCATGGGAGTTTCTACGATTGTGATAACTTAAGCCATGAAGCTGGCGCACAGGTGCAAGGCCGGGCTTCAGCCACGCAATGCAGTTGTGTGGGACACACATGCTGGCCAGCACACAGCAGTCTTCTGTCAGCAGATCTGCCGGCGGAGGAGTCAAGGAGGCCTTCAATAAGCACCAAAGGATATGCTATCCAAATTCGACAGATGACGCGGAGTTTGACCCCATCTGCAGGTAGCAGACGAGCACCACAGGAAGCACAGCAGCAACCTGCTAGCCTATTGCAAGTGGTGTGCCACACAGGTTGCAAATGTGGTGCTTGAGAGGGTGCCGACATCTTGTAATTCACTTACATACATACAACATGTGCTCAAGCTGCAACTACCACTGCCCCTGTAAGTGTGTTGTATTCGCACCGGGCGCCACCGCGTGGTGACAATGACAGTGACCGGGAGTGCTGTTCATCCCTGTAACCGATCTTCCCTGCATTTTACGTTTGTGATTCAAATTTGTGTATGTACGTGATTGTTGACGTAAACAGCTTAAGCCGATTTTGTTGCGTGGCTCACGGTGCACCATCACCACCAGCTTGATTTGGTTTGCTCAGCAGCAGGCACAATGCAGAGCAGGTTCTCAAGCCAATCATTTTGCAGACAACTAACATGGGTTGGCAGACGTGCCCCACATTTAGCGCCAGGTGTGCGGTGTTCGGTGCTCGCTTGTGTGTGGACGCACACAGCAAGTCCTGTGTTGATTCACTTCCCTCTGCACGCTATCACCGGTGTTATTGGATGGATGAATTATTGCACATGCCTACCAGGATCCTCAGCCCAGCACAGCGGTGTCGAAGTGCCCACAAGGCAGCAGTAGCACCACCTGCACCCACCTCAGCAGCAAGCACGCCTTGCTCGTTGTCTCACCTTTCCCTTGCGCATATTGGCATATGCTGTCTTCTCCTGCAGCATCCCGGGCACGCAGATGCCGTCTGCAGTGCACAGCAGCTGCAGGCGCTGGCACGCCTGTGGCCAAGAACAGCATCCTGGTGGTTGGCGGCACAGGCACACTAGGCAGGCAGGTGGTGCGTAAGGCGCTGGATGAGGGTTACGAGGTCCGCTGCATCGTGAAGCCGCGCATGAACCCAGCAGACTTCCTGCGGGACTGGGGAGCAACCACAGTGCAGGTGCGCGGTTATGCAGGCAGCAGCTGCAAGCAGGGCAGCCGCAGGCTTGCAGGAAAGCGTTATGGCAGGTGCAGGAGGGTAAGATATACCTGTGATGGTTGGTCATCTTTGATATGACCAACAGCAGCCATGGCAGCAGGGCAGGATCAGCTGCATGCGCAGACTTGCCCCTACAAGCTGGCTGCAGCAGCCTGCCCAGCCCGCCGTGCGTCACGCTGAACGCTGCGGCGCCGCTTGCAGGCTGACCTGACCGACCCCACCAGCCTGCCTGCCACGCTGGTTGGCATCAGCGCCATCATAGACTGCGCCACGGCACGGCCTGAGGAGTCTACGCAGAAGGTGGACTGGGAGGGCAAGGTGGCGCTCATCCAGTGTGCGCAGGTGCGTGCCTGTGGAGCCGCTGCTGGCGCTGTGCTGGCGACTTCTTGTATAACTGAGTTGCACACGGGTTTGCCTTGAGTGGCCTCAAGTGGCCGTCGTCTGGTATGGAAGGGTGCCGTGAAGTGCTGCAGTTTCTTTCGTGTAGAGTTTTGTTGCCATTGCACTGGCGCTGGTGTTGATGGCATGCAAGTGAGGCCTAGGCAGTGACATCAGGTCCGTCTGTGCATCGCTGGCTGCGGCCGCTCGTCACTCACACTGTGTGTTGCTGCTGCAGGCCATGGGCATCAAGCGCTACATGTTCATGTCCATCTTCAACTGCAACAAGCACCCCGAGGTGCCGCTGATGAACATCAAGGCGGCCACCGAGGAGTTCCTGGCAGCCACAGCACTGGACTACACGGTGCTGCGCCTCTGCGGTTTTCACCAGGTGGGCGCCACACGGCACGGCTCACACTCAGCAGCAGCATCGGTGGGTGTGCCAGCAGTGGCAGGGTGTGGTCGGCAGTGCAGCAGCTTGCGCGTCAGCACCAGCCACGCTGCTTAGCCGCAGCAGCAGCAGGGTTGCTGTGGTGGGACGCAGGTTGTGGAGTGGCATGTATCATCGTGCAGCGGGTGCACTGCTGCACGCACCGCGACCCGGTAAAGAATTGCTGCTGCAGAGCAGACGTTTCTGCAGCTGTGGCTTGCTTGCTGCACACATCGCACAAGGCCCTAACTCGTCTTTGCACCTGTCGTGCTTTCCTGCCACTTCCTTGCTGCTGCTGCTGCTGCTTCTGCTGCTGCTGCTGCTGCCGCCCTGCCGTGCATGCAGGCCGTGATTGGCAACTACGCAGTGCCCATCCTCGAGGACAGGAAGGTGTGGGGTACCAACGACGACAGCCGCACAGCATACATGGACACACAGGTGAGGCGCTAGCGCTGGCGCTGCTGCTGCTGCTGCTGGTGGGCTTGCCGCAGCCTGGCCGGCACACAGCCAGGCATGCGCTGACAGGCAGGGCAGGCTGGCAACGCAGCACCTGCGCAGCGGCAGCAGGGCGCGGCGTGTGGTGCTGCAGCTGCATCAACATGCTGCACACCATGCAGCTGCTGCACCCAGCCTTGTGGTGGTGCCCTGTATCGTGCCAGACCACACTGCATCTCACCTCGCTTGGCGCAGGGTACAACCGGCACGCCGCTCTCCCTGCCGTCTGCTGTTGCTTGCAGGACATTGCGCGCCTGACGCTGGCAGCGCTGCGCAGCGACGCCTGCACGCGCCGCACGCTCACGCTGGCCGGCCCCAGCGCCTACACCACCAAGGAGGTCATCGAGAAGTGCGAGCAGCTGAGCGACAGCAGGGCGCAGGTCAGCACGGTGCCCACCTGGCTGCTCAAGGGCACGCGGGGGCTGCTCAAGGGCGCCGACTGGGCCAAGGACGCGGCAGACAGGCTGGTGAGTGCAGGGGCGGCAGCTGCGGCTGCTGGGGCGGGTGCGTGCTCTGCTGGCCGGGCGGGGCAGCTGCAGCTGCTGCTGCTGCAAAACCTGGTTGGTACTGCACATGACAAATGCCAGCTGGGGCTGCATGCTGTTGAAAGGCACCGGGCGGCTCATTCACCCAGCAGGTGCTGTGAGGTGGCGCGTAGGGACGGCCGGCACTGCTGGGGTGGTGCAGCACCGTCGGTGCCTCCACCTGCTGCTGTCATGTGGCATGTGGCGGTGTGCAACTCTGTCCATGTACTAGCGTGGTATCTCTTCTCCTGGCATGCCTCTTTGTCAACACTGCTGCTCGCTGCTGCTGCTGCTGCTGCCAGGCGTTTGCTGAGGTGCTGGCAGGCAACGAGGCGTGGACTGCACCCATGGAGGAGACGTATGCGCTGCTGGGCGTGGACCCCGCGTCCATCACGTCTCTGGACGACTACCTGCAGGTGGGGGCCAGGGCGGCATGTGGCGGCCGCGGTGCCAGGGGGCTGCCGTTGGTTGCAAGTGCTGTGTACGTTCTGGCCGTTGACACCGTAATGACGCGCTGTTATACAACCACCTGCTGGGGCAACACAGGAGAAATGCTGGAACGCTGCTGATGACGTTGGGAAACTATCAATGGTGCACCACATTCTGGTGCATTGCGTGCACCCGCAGCTCACACTTGCTCCTGGTGGCTGAGCGTGCTGCTTCTGCAGCATGTTCTGCTGCGTGCTGTTGCAGCTGGCCTGTGGTTTGCGCTGTGTCAGTCGCTTACCTTGTCTGCTGCTGCATCTGCTGCTGCTGCTGCCCCGCTACACTGCAGGAGTACTTCACTCGCATAATGAAGAAGCTGAAGCAGGTTGGAGCCACAGCAGACAGGACAAACTTCTATGTGTAAGCAGCAGCAGCAGCAGCAGGTTGCTGGTATGGTCGTCAGTTTAGTAGTGCTCATCAAGACAGAGCGTGATTCCGACAGCAGCTGCCGTTGAAGTAACCAGTTCTAGCAGCAGGCAGGCTGAGTGTCCTTGGAGCTTGATGCACAGGCCCACTGTGCACCTGCCACTGTGCAGCTGGGAGGCGCAAGCCCTTGCCCCAGCGCTGTGGTCACGGCCGTCATGCTGCTGCCATGATGCGTGCGCTGGCATGCCGGCAGCAGCAGATACGGCATCGGCACCGCTGCTGCTGGGCTGTTCAGGTGTGGCCAGTCAACTGATTGTGCAGCAGTTGCTCATCCAGCAGCTTGCGAGTGGCTGCTGGGATGAGTGGCCAGCTCCTTGTGGAGTGCCTGTGTGCTGCTGCGGGGGCCAGCAGCTGTCTGTGCGTGCATGCGCTCGCCTGGGCTTGCTGCTGAGCCCTGGGGGTGTGGCGGCGCGTCAGTGGGCGGCGTCTCGGCGAGTGCTTTGCAAGGGCAGACAGGGTGTACAAGGGCCCCACTGAATGGTAGGGTTGTAGGGTGGCTGTGCGCTTTGGACCACAGTTGGGTTTGTGGACAGCCTTGTGAGCAGGCCCGTTTTGGAACTCGGGGCGTGCACAGGTTGGTACAAACTGTAGCAAGGTGTGAAAAGCGTCAGGTTCGTTAGCGCTGTCGTTTGATGAAAGGCATTCGTGAATGGCCATTACTTGTTGTGTCAGCACGCGCTGGATAATCAATTTCTGTCGTACATACTCGGTCATGAGTCCAGTTTTTCTATCTGCTGGGCAGGCGTAGTGTACAAATGAGGTCTCTGGTGAAGTCCTGTCCATTGCAGTGGCATTGCAGGTGTTGTGTTGAACATTGCTCATCTCTTGTAGGCCGTGCTACGAGGCGTGTGGCATGCTAGTGCTGTGTAACACCTACATTCTGTGTGCATGAACATGGACGCAATCAGTCAACTGCAACTCATTCCAACAGACTGCCCGTTAATCATGCCTAAATGAAGAATGGTGGAAACGGCAGTTTCAAACCGTGTTATGACAGCAGGCTACCAGTACCTGCTGCTGAGTTGGCTTGATTGTGCTAAGCAGCAGACCAATGCACCATTGCCCTGTGCGCTCTTTCTGCCCCGGTGGGACGCGGGGCCGATGGCGCTGATGCTATGGCTTGAATGGGTTGTAGCATGCGATCTGTGTCACTGTGTGGATTGCTGTCAGGCGTTGACTTGTGTCACAGACAGTGTTAGATCTGTTGGCCTGCCAGCATGTCCACTCATAGGCTGTTGGTGACCGCAGCCTCTTCGGTGGTGGTGTGTTCCTCTTCGGTGGTGGTGTGTTCCTCTTTGGTGGTGTGTGGACAAGACCAACCCCGGGATGGCCCGTTACAGCTTCGGGAAAGCCCGTTATAGCTTCAGCTCGTTTGCAGCTCAGCTAGCAGCCACATGCAGCCACGCAGCACGACAAGATATGATATGAGAAAAAAAGATATGATTGCTTGAGGCAGCCATTGATGCGTGTCCTCTCGAGCAGTGTTACAGGCTCCCTGTCGGCGTGGTGCCCAAGTGAGGCACACGGTGATCCCTGAGCCGGATTCAGCGTAGAGAAAGAATATGGTATGGTCTGCAGTTATGGCAGCTCAACGCAGAAGGTCTTATAACAATCGATGGCAGTAGTTGGGTGTTCTGCTGCTACAGCCTTTGTGGGTGAGTGACCCATACACTACGGGCAACGGGGACTGCTGAACGCACCGAGTGGCTGCGGTGTGGCTGCGGAGTGTGCGGTGTGCCTGCGGAATGACTGGCTCGGCTGACTCCGTACATTCCGTGCCAAGCACAAGCAGCAAGGGCAGCACAATCACCAACAAAGTATGAAAATACAAATGTTGTATTATTAAAAAGGTTTGGAGACTACGTAAGGCTCAACATGGCCCCTAGTGACTGACATGCAGCTGCTCCAGCTCAGCAGTGCTCAGGCTCGGAGCCTCAGCTGCGGCAGCACTGCTCACTGCCATTGCAGCAGAGCTGTTGCAATGGCAGCATCATGACACAAGTCGTGGTTTCTTTTGGGAAAGCACTACAACAAAAGCTAAGCATTCAGAGGCAGTTACCACTGCGACATGTGCTGGCTGCTACGTAGCATATACTGTACATGGTAGGGCTCAGCAGCACTCTAGTGTGATGTTGCCAGTACCACAGCAGATCTGCTTTTATTGCAAGAACCTATTGCTGAAAGCACGGCTGCCCTAGCCAACGTTCATCAGACTGAAATGACTGTTGCATTGCTGCAACCTCTCATGTTCACATTGTGATTGCTGCACACCAATACTAAAACGTGGCAAGTGACTGCACACACATGCACACCACACCTGGTGCTCCTAATCCAAACCCTGCCAACATGATATGACAGATACGCATGCCAACTGTCAGTGATTATTCTCACAGGTAACAAACGTAACCAAGGGGGAATACTCGTAAATGAGCTACTGCAGTTGTGCCGTGGGCTACCAACTGTTACGCCTAACTACAACATCTACTGCTGCACACCCTGCACCATTTGCAGCGCCTGTCACCTATGCATCTACATGTGCTACTGCCGCGGCATCCGTCACTAACGCTGCCCCTGCTCCTGCCCCTGCTGCCCTGGTGCTGCTGCCCCTGGTGCTGCTGTCCCTGGTGCTGCTGTCCCTGCTGCTGCCCCCGGTGCTGCTGCACCTGCTGCTGCTGCAGCTGCTGCTGCTGACACCCCAACGTGGCGGCGCGAAACCTGCTTGCCAGGCTGGCCGCTCCTAAAGTGACACGGCAGGTAAGAGCGACATATGGAAGTGCTCAGGCGGCCATTGCTGCGCTGCCTTGTCACTTGCCTGTCTGCCACCTGCAGTGGCCCAGCAATCAAGTCCAACAGCACGGGGAAGCTGCGCTCATTGAAGTTGCCCTTCCGACCCTGCAGTGTCAGGTCAGCCAAGTCTGGGTCTTCTTGCACTGGCTGCAAGCTGCAGAAGTCTGCTAGCGCCATACGCTGTACCAGGCCGCTGGGGTGCAGCAAGCGCAGGTAGCAGGTTGCACGCGCCACCTCAGGCTTCCACACCTCATCCAGCCCCTCGCCCTCTGCATAGTACACCAGAAAGTGCGCACCATCCCTGCTGCGGCTGCGTGACGAGGTTGAGGCGATGGCCTGCCCGGAAGCTAGCACAGCTTTGCCATGCTGCCACACCTGCACTGCATCAGGCCAGCCCTCCTGCCAGTCCTCCCAGCGGTCGTTCTGCTCAAGGCACTGCTGCACGTCCTGCTGCCAGACCTGCCACTGCTTAGCGCTCACACGCTTGCCCAGCAGCAGCAGGTGCGGACCATCGGTGGCAGTGTCCAGCCGGCTGTCTGCTGCTACTGCTGCTGCTGCTGCTGCTGTGGCCAAGCCCTGCACTGCTACCTCGTCGCGCCATTCCTCGTAGCTCAGCAGCCGCTGACCCTGTGGGGTGTCTGCTAGCTGCAGCTCAAGCTCCTCAAGAGCGCCAGCCACCAGGTGATGGTGCACGAGCGACACCTCAGGGTTGCTGTGCAGTGCAAACTCGGTGCAGCGGGCGAGGGGTGTGACAGGAGTTAAGGGGAGTCAACGGGACCTTGCTGTGGCACAGTGTGGGCATCGCAAAGGGAGTGTTGCTCTTGACAACGCGTGCTGCACGTGCCCCGGAGCAACGTAAACAATTTTCGTGATGTGAAGTCGCAGGACCCACCAAATACGTGGCCGCTGGCCCTCCCACAGGTGTAACAGCCTGTTACAAACTTTTGAGCCAGCTGCCCTGTGGACTCATAGTCCATCACTATCATGCGCGCTGGTATTGCCTTCAACTCGATTGATTGCATTGATTCAAGCAGTAACTGCTGTGAAACATGCACGCACAAGAAGCAAAAGCCTTATCGGCTCAGCGCTGGCTGCAACCTCATTCGCTTCTGTCTAACACACTCGAACATTATTTTAGGACCACTGCGGATTATCAGTTGGGAGACACGCGTGCTAGTGCACAGATCAAGGAGCAGCGCCTTCGCAGCAGCTGAGGGGCCTCTGGACGGCTGCAGCACGCTGATCCGCGAGCGATGCTCTTCGAAGATGATGTTTATGATGTGACACATGATTGAGTGCCGGCCGGGCTTGATCCCGCGCCTCGTGCATGGCGGTGTGCCCAACAGCAGCATTGCTGCACAGGAGCTATAACTTGCTGTGCAATACAGCACTGCACCGGCTCTGGTGAGTCGCCGCAAGGTCAGGGCCAGCAGGGGCGTCCCAGCTGCGTGCGTGTGAAAATGCTGACACCTACCATGTTTGCAGGCTGCTGCAACTGTTCCTATTGGCACGTTGCTGCTCAGCCAGCGTCTTCCAGGTGGGTGTATGCACACGATACGCCTTGAGCCCAGCAGGCCTCAAGCCTGCCGAGTACGGCAGTTGATGAAAGAACTGGTATCACCGCACTGTGTACTGAGGGCAGCAACGCTTGATGTTAGGCTTGCAGTGAGTAGAGCAGCAGGAAAAGTACTAGTGCAAGCAGTATGCCTACTGTAGACCTACTTTCCTGGTGCCAGGGGCTGAGCGAGCTGCTATGTTACACAGGCGTACTGCAGAAGCGCAACAGCAGGAGCCGTGCGGCTGCTGGCAAAGCCGTGCAGCAGGGGGAAGATGGTCTGCTGGGCGCTGTCCACAAGGTTGCAGGCACGTCTGGCAGGAACAAGAAGGCCAAGAGGGCTGCTGCGGCTGATTTGGAAGCAGCTGCAACTGCGCAGGTGCCTGCTCGCAATGCCACCAAGAGCGGCCGCAAGCCCAAGCCATCAGCAAAGGCAGCAGAGCAGTTAGAGAGTGATGAGCTGCTGGAAGATGAGCAGAGCGCTGAGTCTGGCAGCAGCAGTGAGGAGGACGACAAGGGCATGACCACCAGCGATGACGATTCAATTTAGGTTGATACTATCAACAGCATAGTATGCAGCAGCGGTCCACTTTGTACCTGCCTGACTGCTGCACACACTGGTTGCAGCCAGAGGATAGCTGCTGCCTTACAGAATGGACCGCAGTGCAAGGGTTTAGGATTGTTGTGAGCTCTTGCTTGTGCCATAGTGCTGCGACACCGGCAAACAAGGCATGCAGCTGCAACGTCAGCAACTTCAGGTTGTCATGTGGGTTGTTGCGTCGCAGCCTGTGCGCTCATGTATTGACAGGTTGATGTTCATGAACTGACCAGTGGTTAGTCACTACAGCTGCAGCTGCTTGTACCCATCTCGCTTTTTCGTGGGTGAAGGGTGGTTGCGCATTCTGATAATCATGGTCAGTGCACTGTACCTTTATGCTTACAAGCAATACAGGTGATGTTGCTGTGCTGTTTTTTCACATTGAGCATGCATGCAGGGCAGATGCCTAGCTACACACCAGACGGGGTCAATGTGCACACCACGTGGTAGGCATGCTGAGCATGCTGCTGCTGTGGCAGGGCGGTGGTGCATTGCTTCTCTGCCCGCAGGCGGTGCCCTGTGAATTCGAGCATTATATTGTATTTGTACTGTGCCGTTCCTGCATGTTTCGGTGGTAAATGACCCTGTGCCAGTGCTGCAGAGCGCACCGAATGTGCGGTGTGACTGCAGAATGGCTGCGGAATGGCTGCGGAATGTAACGAATATCGTCCACGGAGTGTACAGAGTGAACCGTGTGACTGCGGTGTGGCCGCGGTGTGGCTGCGGAGTGAGTGGGCTGCCACACCGCAGCCACACCGCACCCCCGTTGCCCGTAGTGATAAGCACTCTGGTGGAGATTGTGTGGAGAAAATAGATGGTCGTGACTCTACCCCAGGTCCCACCTTGTTTGGTGGAGATTGAGGGAACACCTTGTTTGGTGGTGTGTTTTTTCTGGTGTTTGCGATGCCGGCGGCTCTATGGGTTTCTTGTTGGGTATGTAGCAGTTCACAGTCGCCATCCCCAGCTAAATGGCACTCTAATTTGGTTTTGTTGGCCCTTGGAAGGCCTCCCTAGGAAGGCCTATTTTGTCAGTGGCTCCAGCGTCAGCCTCTGGACATATACACCAACTGTTGTTGTTTCAGGGCAGCGCGTTGTGCTTTCGTACGGCCTGGTTGTTATGGTGCGCTATGTTACATTGTCCTGGTGACCAGACCAGCTGCAGTGTACCATTGCTATTGCATGCGTGTTCAGGCTGGTCCCCTGAGTGCTGCATGTCCGTGATTTCTCGGCTGATTGTATGTCAGCGCGCCCTGGCTTGCTGTTATTTTCCTCAGGTTTTGTGAGGGATACTAAGTTTTTTCTGGCAGCTTGCTTGTTTTGCTTGTTGCATTGTCACAGGCTTCCCTTGGGGAGGGGGGAGAGTAGTGGCGTGCCACATATGAAGCAATATGTTCAGCCTGTGCCATGCAACCGCTGTGTGTGCATAGCTAGAGCATCCCGTATCTATCCCTCTGAGGCAACGGTCTTTATGGTGAGGACTGAAGGCATTGACAGTGTTTGTAGATCTGTGAGTGTGGCATGGGGCCCACAGAGAATCAGGTTCCCGGCACGAGTGTAGGCAAAGCCTTGCTCTGACAGCTGCTCACAAGTCACCCTTGTGTGATTCTGTGCTTGAAGTTTGCGATGCGAGTTGTGTTCAACGAAAAGACTGTGACTGTGTGTGTTAATCACGTGACAGCAAATCTCACACTACAGGGTAACATGCTGATGATGATTGCCCTGTACACTACACCGTCAAGGCTTTGATGCCATGTGCTGGACTGCCATGGATGTTCATGCAGCCACTCAACAACCTCCCCATTTAAATCACACCCTTCTCCCAAAGCAATGTGAGCTTTCCCGCCACCGTTATGCTCACAAGGGACCATAAACTACAGTAGACTTGAAACCTGCAGGTGGTGCAATTGATGTTCTTGCGCATGTTGGCTGGTCGTGTGCGCAAATCAACATGCAGGCAGCTTCTACTACGTGAGTTTGGGTGCCGACCATTAGTCAGTGGATGGTTCACAGCTTGCTGGGACCTGTGGCACCGAGTGGTTGCACGGCCCCCCAATGACTGGTTATTTCTTGCTATGCAGTAGAACAGGGATTTGAGTTTGAGGGCCTACCCCAGCAGTGTTGAGCAGGGCAGGCAGAGGTCGCTGTGGTTTTGGCAGTTTCGGGCTTTTGTGCGTACGCTACATACCCATACGGGAACGTTAGCAGACATTCCTGACTCAATGGTTGGCTTGCAAAAAAATTTGCCTTGATGCCTCTGATTTGAGCAATGTACAGAGTGCTTTCCCAGCATGGTTGTACCAGCAGTGGCAGGACCCGCCAGCCAACCCCAGAGTGGCTGGTTGTGATACCGTATTGCTCCTAATGTTTTCCGCTAATATATTTTGCCGGAAGCCGGCAGGTTATTTTGGCATATAATAAGTTTGCCGGGAAGCTGGCATGGCATTTTCTGGCAATTTGTAATCTTTTGCCGGCACTGAACTGACGAATAAATATATTGTTGCCGAGACGTGTAACCATGCCACTGCACTTGGCTGAATTCTCTGCACCTGCCTGTGGGCACCAGCAACGCGTTAACGCTGGCCAGCTCACTGTTACATGCAACATGCATGGCTATGGCTGCTCTAGCCCGTCCTGCTGCTGCTGCTCCTAGGAGCAGGCCTGCTCCTGCAGGGGTGCCGTTCCCTCTGCTGCTGCTGCTGCTGCTGCTGCTGCTGCTGCTGCTGCTGCTGCTGCTGCTGCTGCTGCTGCTGCAGCAATTTGGTTATTGCCGCTACCCGGAGGCCTGCCTCTCTTCTTTGCAAGAGCAGCAGGCATGTTGGTCTTGGCTCCCTTTGCCAACAACAAACAAATCGTCTAGCTTTTGTACTTTCGTTGATCAGGATCGGGTTCACCAACAGGAAGCTTGCCAGCAGGCCCGCCATCTCATCACGACACGGCATCCAGACAGCACGGTAAGGGGTCCGCAAGGTCTAGGAATGTGTGTTTATATATGTCATTGCGTTTTGATA
>JACERP010001242.1:0-24652 GCA_014080715.1 Scenedesmus sp. NREL 46B-D3 | reverse complement strand
TGCAGCACGATGTTGTCATGCTCCCCTGCGGCCGCTGCCGCTGCCGCTGTTGCTGCTCCTGCTGCTGAGCCTGCTGCTGCAGGCGCGGCCGGCCCCGCCCCCTCCTCGTCCTGTGCGGTGCGCCACTCCATCTCCGCCTCCTGCGCCGCGATTGACGCTGCGATGAGGGGGCAGTCGGCAGCCCAGTGCCCCGCCTGGCCGCACTTGAAGCAGCGGCCCTTGCCCGAGGTGCCGCCGCCGGAGGCGCCGCCAGCGAAGCCGTCCACAAACTCGGCACCCTGGCGCGGCAGCACGCGGGGCGATGTTCAGGATGCAAGGCAAGGTTCACAACGCAACGCAAGGCAAGGTTCAGCTGAGTGCCGCTTCTGCAGGATGTCGCAGCCAGTGTTGGCCGCCTGTCCGTGCGAACATTACACAGACGGGCGTCGCCTGTGTGCCCGCGCGCTGCCCTCTGGTTGGAGTGCGCTTGCGCTGCAGGTAGCTGCAGTGTTGTGAGCTGCATCACCTCCGACCCTGTATTCCGTGCGAGAACAGGCAGCGGCACCGCGCACGCAGCACACGCGCCACAGCACACAAGCCCGACTCGGCCTCCTGGCTGGCCCGCGCCCCGCCATGTGCGGCGCCAGCCGCCCCACCAGCCAGCCGGCCCCCCACCTGCCCCGCCATGTGCGGCGCCTGGCGTCGCGCCACGATCAGCTTGCCGCTCTTTGTGACGCGCCTGAAGCGCCGGCTGCCGGCATGCACCGCCGACTTGGACATGAACTTGAAGCTGTAGCCCACGTGTGGGCTGCAGGGGGACGCGGGTGGGGGTGGGGGTGGGGGTGGTTAGGCAGGGCAGCAAGGCAGGGCAGAGCAGCAATGGAAGGCTGCACCCAAAGCAGCGCTGACTGTGCATCAAGTGCCAGCCCTGACAGGAGCTGAGGCGCTGTGCAGTTGGACAGTTGTGCTGCACATGTAACTGTCTGATGTTGCCGCATCCCACCAGTGGTAACACAATGATGATTGGCATGAATGCAGAGCACGCAAGATGCAGCACAGCGGGTGTGCTGAGCACACCAAGCCCTCAGGCACCCACTGTGGCGCTTGAAGTTCTGCCTGTGGGCATTTTTCTTGGTGCGCGGCTTCTTGACTGCTGTCCTGCCGCCTTCCTGGCAGCCTTCTTGGCAGCAGCCTCGTCATCATCGACCCCCTCTGCTGAATCTGCTGCAGGCGCCCTGCGTTTTCTGGGGCCGGCAGCACGGCTCTTGGCCTGCGCCTTGCCAGCTGACGCGTCATCGCCGCCGACAACCGGCAGCTCATCTGCATCATCACCTTCACTGCAGCTGTGAGCGCCTGCTGCTGCTGCTGCTGCTGCTGCTGCCAAACGCATCCTGCGACGAGGTGGCACATCATCCACCTCATCAGTGTCGCTGCCACTGCCAGCGCCTGCTGCTGCCGCTGCTGCTGCTGTTGCTCTGCTCAGCCGCTGCGAGCGCCGCCTGGGGCGCGCAGCGCCGCCCTTGCTGCTGCTGCTGCTGCCGCTGGCTTCCTGCGCAGCTGCCGCCTGCGTGCAGGTGCTGGCTCCTCCTCGCTCCAGACTTCCTCTTCGTCATCTGCTGCTGCCGCTGCTGCTGCCGCCGCAGCAGCAGCGGGTTGGTGCTGTCGCCCTGTCGTTGTCCTGCTGCGCAGGGCCTTGCGGGCGATGGCCTGCCTGTCACCCTCACTGCCACTGCCACTGCTGCTGCAGCCTGCTCCCTCAGCCTCCTCCTCACCAGCTTCCAAGCAGCAGCCCTGTGCCCTTCACTCATGTCAGCATCACTGCTGCCATCACCGTCCTCATGCTCTGACTCATCTGTCAGCACCCCAAGGCCCCCCAAGTCTGACGTCTGCCAGCCGCTGCTGCTGCTGCTGCTGGCACCGCCGTTCCCCCTTTCTTCCTCGCTGCTGCTGCCATCTGCATCCGCAGCAGCCTCATCACTGTTGTGTGCATCAGCTGCTTCAGCAAAGCCGGCAACCTGAAGCATCAGCTGCTGCTGGCGTCCCTGCTGCTGGTGCTGCGCGCTCTACAGACTTCTGACTGCTGTTTTTGGTCTCCACGCAGCCAACAGCCCTGCCTGCGGCTAGGCCACCATGTAGCGGCTGATGCGCTACCCCCAAGCTGCAAGGCATGGCAACCGCAGCATTGCGGCAATTTACACCACTGCCTGCCTTGCCAGCTGCTGTTGTGCTGGCTTGACCTACAGCCATGTCTGCTGCCGTTGCTGCTGCTGCTGCTGCTGGTGGTGGTGCTGGGCTGCTTTCATCACCCCGCATGACATCGTCAGCGTCATCCTCTGAATCAAGCAGCAGCAGACGCCCAGGGCCAGCAGCAGCGACAGCCTCGCCAGCAGGGAGCCAGGGCCACCACCACCACCTGGTGCCGCTGCGGCGTTGTCAGAACGCGCTACCTGGCCCCTCCCAGCTGCTGTTGCTGCTGCTGCTGCTGCTGCTGCTGCGATGCGCCGTGCCAGTGGTGATGGCAGCGTCAAGTGGAAGTGGCCAGCACCGCCATCACACTCCTGTTGGGTCTGCTGCTGTCTGAGCTGTGTTTCCTGCTGCTGCGGC
This sequence comes from Scenedesmus sp. NREL 46B-D3, assembly GCA_014080715.1. Classification (NCBI taxonomy): domain Eukaryota; kingdom Viridiplantae; phylum Chlorophyta; class Chlorophyceae; order Sphaeropleales; family Scenedesmaceae; genus Scenedesmus; species Scenedesmus sp. NREL 46B-D3. The sequence continues at coordinate 22,069 of JACERP010001242.1, read as the reverse complement.
TGCTGCGGTTGTGTTTGCTGCTGCTGGCGCTGCTGCTGCTGCTGCTGCTTGTACTGCTCCATGACAGGTGCAATGGCTACACAGCCCCTGCTGGGCTGCACCAACTTGGGCAGCTGCTGGGCTGGTATCGCTGCCGGCGTGTCCCCTGAAGCAGCAAACGCACCCGACTGCAGCAGCTGCAAGCGCCTGCTGGGCGCATCCACTGTGACAGCAGCCAGCTGCTGCATGGGCTTCACAAGGTGGGGTGCCTCACCTGCTGCTGCGGCGGGTGCTGCTGCAGCTTTGTCTGGAATTGCAGTTGCCTTGCGTCCATTTCGCGGCGCAGCTGACGTTTGGGCAGGCTTGCTGGCAGCTGCAGCGGGCGGCTTGGTCGCAGCAGCACCACATGGCTGGCGCGCCTCTGGCACAGGCGCCCGCTCTCCATGCACTTCACCTCCCGCTTCCTGCTCTTCCAGCTGCTGTAACGTGCAGCTGCCTGTGGCTGTTGGCCGCGTCTTGCGCGCCCGGACCCCCGCTGGCTGCACGCCCGCAGCCGGATGTGCTGCCGCAGCAGGCTGTGCTGCCCTGCTGCTGCGCCCATGTTTAGCAGGCGGGTGTGCCTGCTGCTTCTTCCCTGACTGGCGGGATCTCTGCTGCATGCCTTGCTTCATTTCGTGCTCAGCTTCCTCGCTGTCTGCAGGTGCTGCAGCGGCGCCGCTAGCAGGCTTGTACATCCACCTGTCATCGCCACCGCCAGCTGCTGTAGGTTGCTGCTGCTGCTGCTGCTGCTGCTGCAGCTGCTGCAGCTGCTGCCGCCGTTTTTGTTCCGCCTCAGCTGCAACTGCTGCCGCTGCTGCTGCTGCCTCCTGCTGCTGCTGCTTTCCTAGTCTCGCTGCTGCCACACGCTCGCTGGCTGCAGCTAGCGATGCTGCGGGGGTCTTGCTGCCGGTGGCTCAGCAGGCATGGCATGGCCGGGCACGGTGGGTTGTGCTGTGCTGGGTGTGGCTGCTGCTGCCGCTGCTGCATACTGGGCGGCATGTCTGCAAACTTGATGCGCTTAGCTGGGCTGTCTTCAGCAGGGCCATCAGCATTCAGCAGCTGCAAGCAGTGTCAGGGGTGTGACTTGTTGGTGAGTACACTGTCGTGGCTGCAGGGTTTTCACAGCAACATCATGCTGCAAGTGTGAAGGCTGACTGTGTTGCGGAGCAGAGGCACAGGCAGCGTCTCAGTGCCAGGCTGCAGACAGCTCCATCACCGACATGACCTTTCACCAGCAATCAGCAGCGACCCAAGTCCCAAGCAGAGCTGCATGCGCCATCTGTCATGCGGGAGCCGTGTGCAGGTGATGCACAGGCCCACATGCAGCATCATCGCTGTGGAGCCAACCCCAGGATGGGCTCACCTCAGCCAGCTCATCTGCACTGACACCAGTAGGCTGTTCCGGTTCCATTGCTGATGGTTTTGGTGCCATCAGAGGCCGCTTTGCTGGACGTGACAGCACGTTGGTGGTACTGCTGCCAGGGACTGCAGCACTCTGCTGCACTGGTGCCTGCACATGCTGCTGCTGTTGTAGCTGCAAGGGCTGCAGCAACCGTCGGGCGAGGTTTGGACGTGAGCACAGTCCAGCAAGTGCCTCCCTTTCGGCTTGCTGGCGCTGAAGTCGCTTGGCTAGCAGCTCAGGTGTACTGAGCTGCCCTGCTGCACCAACATTGCTGCTGTCATGTGTGGGCTGGGCGCCTGCAGAGCATAGCCATCGTTACAAGAGATAAAGCACTGTCAGCATTGATATGGTCACCATATCAACACTGCTATTCTTCAGCATGGTATGGCCAGGTTTGGGTGTGCCTGCTCACCAGGGACCTGAAGTAAGCCAACACCAGCCACGGGCGATCCAGGCTCCAAGTTCATACTTTACTTGTATATAGTTTGAAGTAAAAGTGAGCAGATGAAGGGCACAGCATATCTTGCTGCGACACCGTGCATGCGAAAATCTTTGTTCACCTTCAATGCATAGTGCACGCACCGTGTTGTTAGATTATAACGGAAGATAATGCAAATTGGCAAACCGGCATCCCCGTGGGGCGTACAAATTTTCAACGTATTTGAACTTCGCCTTGGAAAACCCTTGCATGCCAGCTAGTACAGCATTCCTGCGTTCGATGCGGTCGACATCTTGCTGTGTTGATGTCTCCGTAATAGTTCTGTATACACGGCAAACAGACATGAGCGTTACGGCACAACCTGGCAGCGTTGCTCCTGCTGCCGCTGCTGCTCCTGCTGCTGCCAGCACCACCACAGCTGGTGCCACGGCAACTCGCAACAGGCTGGACTTCGAGGGACTGGCATCGCATTACAATGTATGTCTACTGTTGGAGAAGCATAGGTACTTCTCCACCACGTGATTGCCCCCTTTTCCCACGCTTTGGCTGCCTGCTGCTGTGTGCAGGAGCTGGTGAGCGCCCTTGCTGCGACCATTGATTCTGGAGCTGGCAAGGAGCACCCCATGGCTGCAGCAAAACGCCTGGGATCCAGTCGAGAGCAGTTTTTGACCAGGTGCAATGACTTGACGGATGAGATGGTAAGCAACAGCTCCAGCACCCAGATTTGTGCAGCTTTTTGCTGTCAGCTGGAATGCTGGCAGTGTGTTAACGTTACAACCAGCAATGCTTATCCTTGCCTGACTTGCACTGTGGTGTGCAAACTCTGTGTATCAGTTGTGTTCTGTGCTGCTTCATCTTCAGCTGCCCTGATGCATTGCTGCTACTTGCTGTGTAGGTGGCCCTGCAGCAGAGAGTTGCTCTGCAGCCACAGCCACTGGCAGCATTAGCAGGAACACCAGCCCAGCAGCAGCAGCAGCAGCAGCCACTGCCACCAATGATGGTGGGGCCTGCTGGTGCAACTGAGCAGTCTGCTGATGCAATGGATGTGGATGCTACGGATAAACAGCAGGAGGCACAGCAGCAGGAGGCACAGCAGCATTTAGTAGCACAGCTAGCACAGCAGCATGAGCACTTCCTGCAGCAGCTTCTACCGGCAGCACAGCAGCGCTGAAGGCTGAATGCAGGTGGCAGCCACATGTGATACGCCTGGCCACCGCCTCCACTTGGACTGCATCACATGCTGCCGCCCAGCATGTCACTGATGCATCGCTTGCCTGCATAGCTGGTGTGTAAACTAACAGGCACTTATTGCTGGTCACTACGACCAACAGGTGACACTGCTAGTGCCCATGTTGGCGTTGAATCACCGTGATGCATCATACTGCATCGTGACGCACCGACTCACCGTCCCAGTGGGGCGCGGGGCCGATGGCGTTGATGCTATGGCTTGAATGGGTAATATGATGATGACAATACTGCATCGTGATGTACGGTTCTGCAAGCACTGGTGGCTGCAAGCACTGGTGGCTGCGCCAATGGACCTTGTGTGCTATCAGCTTGTCGGTCCACGTGCTTGTGTGGTTAATGGTTTGTGCTGCTCAAGCGCACAGGGCATCAAGCTAGCGCTGCTGGTCTGCAGCTAAGGAGCATGCAATGGACATGGCATCTACTGTGGTGCACTCAGCAGCGTTGTCAACATGGATTCTTCAATCTGGCTGAGGGTTGCAGCCTGTGCTGTGAGCAGTAGTCCCTTGCCCACCTCAGAGCTCTGGTCTTCAGACATGTTGCGTTGTGGAGCATACGCACCCACATGCAGCCCATGCATGTTACCCATCATTCCAGAATGATCAGGTCGGAGTCGCACTGACCAGAGGCGACGCTGGCATGTGTGAAAGGAGACGGCACTAGCATTCAGTACATGCCACATGTGTGTGTTTGGCATATGGTGTGGTAGGTGCGAAATTATTGACTGCACCACAAGTGCAGTTGACTCTGCTTAGGGGATGCCACAGAGGGCTTGTTGATCATTGCTCGCAACACTACCATTACTGGGCTGCCACTAGTCAGCGGTGCACCCACACCATGCTGCGATAATTCGTCACTGATTTGGAAGCGCTTGCAAGCACCGACTGGTGTAAGCTCAGCCGCTGAGCATCACGCTTCCGACGGCTGAGCCTCTGACAGGACAACAGCATTACATGGACTGATGGCATTACATGGACTGATGGTTGCACTTGCCCTCAGGGCCTGGTGCTTTCAACGTGCTCAACAGTGCAGCCAGCAACACAATTCAGTAGGTGGAGCCGTCTTGCCCACAGGTGCTAATGCAGCTTTGCATGAGGGGGCCGGATGACTTTGCCGTTCCTTGCTTTGCAAAAATGGCACTGTCCAGCAGCAGTGCAGTTAAGTGCTCATCAGTGCTGCTCACCATCATCACCATCATGTTGCTGGTCAGCAGTGCTGCAGCAGCACAGCGGCTGTGCAGCAGTGTGCATGGGTGACTGCTCTTATTGTCTGCAGCAGCTCAAGAGCATGCCTGTGAGCAGGAAGAAGGCCTCGTATTGTTGTCTGACATGCGCTACAGGCGCAGCTTCAGCGATTGAGCGATTCTGGTTTGAAAATTTGAAAGCAAGTCAACTTTGACGCTGGGGCGCCCAACACCCCAAACAACTTGAATTAATCTTTCCGTTACACTCTTTTTTTTGCTTTTAAGCAAATATCACCCTGAGCGTGCACCTGCACGCAGATCATAGTTCAACTCGCTTGTTGGGTGGCTCAGGCAATGTCTGCAACGGCTGAAATAAAGATCAAAGGTTTATCATTCGATTTATGTGAATACTAAGGACACGGATGCACTGGCCAGCACGAGCGGAGGGTTATTCGGGTTTGACGGTAACTGAGCCCCACTGAAGCCTCGCCAGTGCAGGGGGGCCCAGTGTACATAGGTCTCCACAGCACCTTGCCACTGCCATACAGGTTCTTGATCCAAGGCCATCCAACGGTCTTAACCAGCATCTTAAGCCTTCTGAGCAGCCCAGACCGGCGCTTACACGAGCAGGTGCGCGGACCCAGGCTCTCGTAGGGGTAGTGGTCAAGGCACCCAGCAAGCTGACGTACAGCCCTGCAGCTTGTTCAGCCTGTGCTACGCTGATGATCAGCGCATGCAGGCTTGCTCAGCTCGCCCTCCTACGCTCCAGCGGCCTTGCTTGCTTCGCTGCAGCGTGTTGTTGTTGAGCAAAGCTGCTCTGTGTCACCTACCTGTAGGTGATCCCGCTCAAGACCTTTAAGCCGCTTCTCCGTGCAACAAGCAGTGAGTGCCTTGGCCGCTTGCGGACCAACCAGCGCTCAGCATACTGCAACTGAGCACCACCTGTGCGTAGCGTCAGCTCTCAGCTTCGCGCCACGCAGTAGCAGCGTCGTCAGCATGCTCCCCATGATAGACGTGCCCTTTTTCTTGCGTTAGCTGCAAGTGGTCGCGGCTTCCTTCTCGATCAACAATGCCCCTTGCAGACGTTCCACAGGCAGCACCTGCGAGCAGAAGCAGTATGTGCTTGTCAGCAGCTTCAGCACCTTGCCCATGATGCCACCGACTTGGAGATTGAACTATTGTTGCTGCTTGTTCGCCCGAGTTGTTGACTCACAGAGACCCGTTTGTCCTGTGTATCTTGTGCTGCTGATCTTCTGCCTGCAGGCAATCATGCCCAAGGCCGCAGCAAAGGAGAAGGCTCCTGCCAAGGAGAAGGCAGCCAAGAAGGAGAAGGCGCCCGCTAAGGAGAAGAAGGAGAAGAAGGTTAAGGACCCAAATGCACCCAAGAAGAACATGGTAAGCAGGGTGTTATTGGGATGGCAGAAGTGAGATGTTTTTGGGATGGCAGAAGTGGTTTTGAATCTACTGCAGTGCAGCAATCTGTCAAATGCTGCTGTGCTGATGTGAAGTTCGTTACAAGCAGCAAAGCATGTAAGATGTGGTAAAGCACATGATATGTAATGATGATAGGCCACCACCGCAGTTGACAAGATGCCTAGTTGTCAGCAGTCTAGAGCAAAAGCTTCCTTGAGACACACCTGGCAAAGGCAACATATGTGCTTTTCTCCTGCACTTTTGGCCCTGCATGCTCCACTTGTCACACTACCAAGGGCCTGCTCATCTGAAAATTCCCTATTTTTATTTTGCAGGGTGCCTACATGTGGTTCTGCAAGGACAAGCGGGGTGAGGTGAAGGAGGCCCATCCTGAGTGGGGCGTTGCTGACATTGGCAAGGAGATGGGTGCTCTGTGGAAGAAGATCTCTGACAAGGACAAGAAGAAGTACGAGAGCGAGGCAGCCAAGGACAAGGAGCGCTACGAGAAGGTGGGTGGAAGGGTGCTGCATGCAAGTTGATGTAATAAACTGTTGCTGTCTTCAGGAGCTCTGCAGTTGACAGACAGGCATGCGCATGCTGGCTGGCCGATGCTTTGCAGGAAAGCAACACAGCTATTTGTGGTGCGAAGTTATGTTAAACAGGTGGTGATTGTGGCGCTGTTCCGCTTGCACTGTTGTATGGGTTACAATTGCTTAGCAGAACTGCTGTGTTGCAGAGCTTGTGACGAGCCGTTGCTGCACGTTCTGCCTGTTGCAGGAGATGAAGTCATACAAGCCCAAGGAATAGATGCTGGTGTGGACCTGACAGTGAACTTGAAGCCGCTGCTGCTGGTAGCCCGTAACAGTGATGTCCTGGCTGCAGCAGCGATGTACCTGTTCTTGTTGACTGCTGCTTGACCAGCAAGCTGCTTTTCTTGACGCTGGTTTTAGCTCAAACCAGGGTGGATGTCTTGTACATTTTTACCAAGTGTTTATGCATCCTGGTGCGCATCCTTTTCAAAGTCCGCTTCAACCTTGATTTTGACTCACTGGAAGGGGTTTCATTGACACGCATACACACTGGTTGCTGCTGTCCATGGCACAGCGCATCCACCTAGCTCTTGTCGTTGACATGCTTTGTAGAATATTTATGATATGTATGACCGGTGGTGCCCATCTGGCTGTTGGTGGTAATCTCATAATGGTGCTGTTGCACTTAGAAGGTGCTCTGCGAACTCGTTTCCTCCCACCGGGGTTTGTTCTGTCTGGCATGTCTTTTGCTGGGTACTTTAAACCTGCACGGCGAATGCAGCCTACAGCACAAGTCAATGTTCTAATAGTATGCAAATGGGTTCCTGTATAGCCCATACAGGCGTAACCCGGGGTTACACCCCGCAATCAGTCGGCACGCATCACAAGGTGCACTGTGGCCAACTGCGTGCAAAAAACCACCACTCACCACACTTGTGCTTGGGAGGAACAAGCTCAGAATATGCAAGAAACGTGTACACTGAGCAGCAATGGGGTGGTTTGTACCAGTACTGCTGTAAACCACCCAGTGAGTCACCACTGTACACAGAGGCACTGCCAGCACCATGGCCATGCAACGCACCAAACGGCAAATAGGTGAATGGCGCTGATGCTATGGCTTGAATGGGTAATATGATGATGAAACAGGTGATTCACTTGTGCAGCTGACTGTACAGGTGTGCCCTCAAACAGAAGCGCAGCGGACTGGCTCTTAAACATTGGTACACAGGCACCGTGCCTGAGCAGTGCTCAGCCTTACCACAACAATACAGCGCTGCTTCTTCAGCAGCCATGGAGGTTGAGCAACGCCTTTGCAAAGAATGATGCACTTGCAGTTGCTGTAGCATTGTACAAAGCAAACAGGATATACCACCGTACTTACTGCTCTGCTGAACTGCTGCCTACTGCACTTCCGTCATTGCCGGCTGCTGCTGCCGCTGCATCCTGCTGCTGCTGCAGCTGATGCACCTGTTGCTGCTTGTCCTGCAGAACCCGGGTGAGCGCCCTGCGCTCATTGACCATGTTCAGGCCCAGCAGCAGCCCCAACACAGCGTACATGCCATCGAGGGCATACTTTGGGTGGAGGGTTGTGAAGTCTGCAGAAGCAGCAGCAGCAACAACAGCAAAAATCAAAAAAGCAATTTCATCGCATCAGCATCCTGTGTACGGATCGTCAAGAGCTGCTGTAGGCAATGCTTGCACTCACTGGCTGGCTTGCTCACAACCTGCCCGCAATAACATAGACAATGATCACAATCAATGGCCAACACAACAACACGGTGCAATGACAAACCAAGTAGAGGGGTGATGGCGTAACAGGGCGTATGACCCTCAGCAGCTGGCCTGCCCTACAGAGGACCCGGCCACAGACCGCGCCAAACAATATTGAAACCAGCAAACAAGCTTGCAATGCCTACAGGCCACCCGAGACACGCAACGAGCACGTGACGCATTGCCCACAAGCCAGACTAAGATGGACCAGCATGGAGGGAGCTTTCACAAATCAGGCATCAGATCCTTCATACCGGTGCTCACATGACACTGACGTGCTGCTGCGACAAGCACCAAGTGTCAAACCCTGCGCACCTTGTAGCACCACCAACGCCAGCACCGTTGCCATGTACCCAAACAGGTACATGCGGAAGGGGCTGGACACCTCGTCCGCTGCAGATGACGTCACCACAGCCGCAGCCTGCCGCGCGGCCACAGGGTCAATGAGCACGCGTTTTCTTCCGCTACTGCTGCTGGCTGTGTCCTCTTCCTGGCCCGGCTGCTGCTGCGGCTCCTGCTCTGGCTGGTAGAGGTTCTTGAAGAAGAGGCCCTGGCTGCGGGCAGATGCGGATGCATTCTCAAACGCACGCAAGTCCTCCTGGTCAGCCTACGCATGCACAACGTGCACAGGCAGGGTACAGTGTTCAGCTTCAGCTTCGAGGCGACGCGGCACGATAACAGCTGTGGGACATGAACACGTACGAGGCAGTGCTTTCGTGCAAGATGGTCAGCACACAAACATGAGCCCAAACACACCTGCACCACCTGCATGACAATTGCTAACATTCTCAACTGCTGGGGCTGCCTGAAACTCGCAGTCCAAGCTGTTACACTTTCCGCTGCACTTTCAGCTGCACGATTGCATGTGACACAACTCAAGCAACAGCTTACTTTGATCTGTTCTTTTATCTGCTGCAGCTGTTCCTCCAGCTCGTTCAGCTTCTCATTAGCATCAGACTGCAACAGGGGAGGCAGCAGCAGCAGCAGCAGCAGCGACAGCATAATGCAGCAGGTTGTTGCCTCTGCGCCCTGCAAAGCTGGTGCAGCCCTGGCAAGCAGACAGGTAAGGGCACCCCTGCTCTCATCATATGCTGCATAGTATCACTGCTGTCAAAAGTGTGGTGTACCATGCTGTGTAGCAACTCAAAACATCGCTGACACGGGCCCTGCTGCAAGCAACATACAGATGCTGAGCAACGACGCAGTTCTCACCAGAACTTGCGTACTCTCCAAATCCATACGAAATTTTTCTATGCCCAGCTCCTCATCAAGCTGCTGAATCAGCTGCAGAGGCAGTAAGGGCAGCACGCCAGTGCAGGTGAAGTTGTTGCACGTGCGCATGGATCCTCATACCCTTCTTTGTTTCAGCGGCAGTAGCTGCATGCACCACAGCAACCTACTTCGCTACCCACCTCTTCACCAATCTGCTTGAGACCCTCAACCCTCTCCTTTAGGTCCTCTTTGATCTCTTCTTTCAGCGTCTGGCTCTCCACCTGCACCCTCAGCTGCTGAACCAGAGCATCCTGCAGGTCCTTGTCACCTCCGACATGTTCAAACTCTGCACTACTGCTTGGACTAACCCTGGAGACAGATGAAAGTCGCCGTCTGCAGCCATGTGATGCTTTTACCGTCTGTGCTTGCCAGGGAGCAGCAAGCACTACGCCAGCAGCGCGAACGGAGCACTGGTGGGCAAGCATGACGAGTTAAATTCAAACTTTGTCAGCAAAACATGCGGAGCATGCCTGCTGGCCAGTCCATGTCAGCCTTTCGTGACGTTGCTTGCGACCTTCGTCCTTCGTAAGCCCTGCGGTCGTCTGTTGTGTTGCTTTGTCAGTTGGTGTAGCGATCTCCTGTGCTTTCATACACCTTGACTAGTGCGACAGATGCTCTCGTAGCCAAAAAGTTCTCCTGCTGCCCGCCCACCCCACAGCAGCACAGTCACCACCACAGCTCAAACCATCACACGCTCATTAGCGATGTTGTCCGCTGCTCGTCTTGGAAATTGCACCAGGAGTTGCACGTCAACACCCCAAGGCTTAGTGCACAGGTGTGTGGGCTGATATCATTGGTCACCTCTTCACCACACACCTCCCTCATGCATGGCGGCACATTGCGCGTGCCTGTGCTGACATTTGGCGCAGGTCGGGCGCCATACTCTGTATAAACACTGCAACCCTGTGGCTGTTGTCCTGTAGGCTGCTGCCTTGCTCACTAAACATGGCACAGCGGCGCAGTGTGGCAACCTCAGCAGCTGCAGCAGGTGCTGGCGCTGGCAAGGATGACGTGCAGGGCGCTATGCTGGAGCCTTCAGCGGTCAACACTCCATGGGTGCGTGAATAAAACATGTCAAGATGAGCGCCATGCAGGCAGCTTGCGAGAGGGAATCGCCAGTTCGTTTGGCTGTGCCCTACATGCCTGCTCGGGAATGGGCAAGAGCGTTGGTAGTGCAGTTGTGCTTCCCTGCTGCATGCCGGGCAAGCTGGTGTAGGGTAGCAGTGTGCTGCAGGTGTGACTGGCAGACACCGTTGTAGTATTTTCACGTGGCTTTTGGCCTACCACAGTGCGCACCATAGGCTGTAGCCGTCTGCGGGAGTCCTTCTGGCCATCCAGCCGTGCTGTGATGTGCTGCATTGCTGCCTGCTGCATGCGCGTAGGGCCGTGCGCTAGGTGTTGCTGCTGCAGTTGCGGCCACGGCCTACTCCACCACCGTCATTCCTTCCCAGGCAGCCAACTTTGTGCACCTGCTGGCCTTTGGCATCTTCCTGGTGAGAAGCCCTGCTCTGGCAGTGCATTGCCACAAACCAGCGGCCCCAGTACAGTTCAGCAGGGCAGCATTTGCCAGTTGTGGTCTGGGTGTCAGCGTCAAGTGACTGGGCCTGAGTCGGCTGGTGCAGTGTGTGTTTACAACCTTTTCTTTGCCAACATTCTTGTTCTCTGTCTGGTGTTGCCGTGCAGGGAACAAACGTCTGGAACACCTTCTTTGTGGTGAGCAGCACTGGAGGCTGGGCGGCCTGAGGTGCAGCGCAGTAGACCACCGGCTGATGCCTGCGTTGGCTGGAGGCTTCTATGTTGCAGAACGGGCTAGCTTTCCAATAAGTTTCTTGTAACGGCATTAATCGCACAGCTGTGTGCATTGGGCGGTAGCATCTCGGTGCTTGCAGGCACCTGTAGATGCAGCTGAGCACTTCCCGTGGTACGCACATGTGACCATGGGCTCATTGTGGGTTGCTGTCACCTGGCGTTCTGCTTTGCAGGTGCTTTGTAGTTGCTGCAAATCAACTCAGGCTGCCAGTATGCTGCTGCTGCTGCTGGTGCTTCGCAGGGTCTCACCATGTTCAAGAACATGCCACGGCAGATGTTTGGTCGCGTGCAGAGCAAGCTGTTCCCGATGTGAGGCGCACGCAGCACTGGCGGCAGTGTGCCCGCATGTCGTGCTCACTGGCCTGCGTGCTGATCACCACCACGGCATGCCTTGCAATGAGTGGCCAGCCAGCGGCGTCACGTCACCAGCGCACCCAGTCGATGCGGTGAATGTGCAGCATCATGCAGCACTCTCGATGGGCTACCGACAAATTTCCAGCTTTCCTCACTTTGTCATTCCATTTGACTCATATGTGTTGTGACTCTCGGCGCATCACACCCATGCTACTGCTGCTCACCTGAGGTGGTTGAGATCTGGCTCCTCCCTGGCACCGGCATCAGCAGAAAGTTGCACCGTCAGCCAGGCACCCCCTGCTAACCTGCCCACACTTGCCATGCATGCCACATGCTATTAATCCTGCCACATCCGTCCCACAGGAGTCGTTGTGCCGCCCCGCCCGCCGCCCGCAGGTTCTTTGCGCTGACCACGGGTGCCAACCTGGTGCTGCTGGGCAGCCTGCAGCTGTCACCTGCAGGCCTGGCCGGTGCCCCACAGAATGCAGTGGCAGCGCTGGGCGTGTCTGCTGTCTCTTCACTTGCCAACTGGCTGTTCATCGAACCCAAGACAACTGGGCTCATGTTTGAGCGCTATGCGATTGAGAACAAGCCTTCCAAGAACGCTGACGACGAGGCAGAAATCAAGCGTTTATACAAACAATTTGGCATGTGAGCGACCAGCAGCTGTGATGGCAGCAGCACTCATGTGCAGGGTGCGGGCAGTCTGCATTGTGGCACGTGCGGCAAAGCAGACCAGCAAGAGTCTGTCTGACCTTGCGCTCGGTATGTAGTGTTAAGCTGCAACATGCGCACCTATATAATGTTGGGAGCGGTGCTTGCACCTCTGCACCAGATGCTTGCGGTGTGTGTTGATCGGTGCACGGCCCGCATGCCTGCTGCTGCTGATTGCTGCTGTGCTGTGCTGCAGGTGGCATGGCATCAGCAGCCTGAACAACCTGGTTGTGCTGGCAGCAACAGTAGCATACGGGTGGATTTTGGCAGGGCGGCTCAGCCTGTGAAAGGCGTCGAGGTGCCATGTGACATGGCTGCCTGGCGATTACTGCTATCTGCTGCGGGGCAAGTCCTTTGCAGCACACTCAGCACCAGTCCGCAGGCGCAAACTGGGTGAGGCACAGCGCCACGCTTTAGCCAGTTCCATGCCCACAAAAGCTGTGGTGCTGGCATGAGATGCGCCTGCTTTTGGTGCAATGAATGCAGCTTCTGGCTGTGCTGTTTCTGTCAGGCGTGAAGCCACACACCTGCTGCCTGCTGTGGTCTGGTGGTGTGCTTGGTCGCTGCTTACCCGCTGTGAGGACAGCGTGCGGTGCACTCGGTGTGTCGACGGCGCCTTGCATGGCACGCCCACTTGTCTGATGCTGGTCTGCTGCATGTGCGACGGCTACAATGTCATGGTGGCTCAGGCCAGTGTCTGTGTCGCGTGTTTAGGGCGTCTGTTGTACTTGTTGCATGTTGATAGTGCACGACTGTGTCTGCTCATCATCATCATCATTATGTTGGCAAGGTTGAGCGTGCTGCAAACTCTTGCACCATCTGTTGCCAGAAGGTGGCGGCTGGTACACCAATACGCTTGGCAGGGTTGACGCGGTTGGTCAATTGAAGGGGGCATAGCTCCGGCTCACAAGGCAGGGTTGTGTCCTCAGGAGACGGCTTTACATTGCTACTTGTTTGCCACGATCAAGCAGCGGATAGTAACGTGCACTGCATTCCCCTAGGAGACCATCAGGAGGTGCATGTTCACATATGCCCCTGCAGCTCCTTGCTTGGATCTGGTGCTCACTACGTGTCTACTGTGCGTTCAGTGTCATGCCTAAGTAACAGTGGGTGCACGCAGCAGAGCTTGCATGGGGGAGGTTGGTAGGTTGTGGAGCACTCCTTTGCAAGTTGCATGCATGCAGTGCTGTGTCCTCATACATACAGACCCCAAGCTGATGGACGTCTAGGCTCTGCATGTCGCGAGCCCTGATGCGGCGACCGTGGTGATAGGCCTGGATGCACGTGCACCCGCACTGCACTGCGTCCGCATGGAGGTTCTGAGGTTGAGTGAGACAGTAACAAGCAGCAGCACTCTAACCCAACAGCGAAGCAGAGTCCCTCGGCCTGGCATCATCATCATCGGCCTGGCAGTGGTTAGTTAGACATCAGGAATCAGTTTGCAACCTGATGTGGGATGGTTTTCAGGACGACATTTTGTAGGGCTGGCTTTGTCCTTTTTCTTTTCTGGCTTGCTTTTGTTTTGGTCTTTCCCCAATCACCCTGTCATTGGCTCCCCAAACGGGCGAAGTTACCCGTGTAACTTCCAATAAATGGTTGGAAAACCTTGGGGCCCACATGAATGACGGCATTGTGCACTTTGCAGGTGCACAACTGAATGCAACAGCACTGCATACAACTGTGTCTAGACTATACTTGTTAAATTGGCCCCATGCTTACATGATGAACAAGCATCATGGCACCATGGCACCAGAAAACTGCAAAATGCACGCCAATGCGCACTTGTAGTCCCAGTGCTAATGATAATCTTCAATTCAATTCATTGGTACCCCCATAGTGTCATAATCCTCTTACCTGTGATCAGCGGACAAGCACCGTGTGAGGTGTGCTGGGTTAATCCCGGCCTGCTGCCTGTTCCACTGAAAGTTGGGCTGGTGCCAGCCACTCCTCACGCATGAGTGACTCTGCTTCGCCTTCCTAGCAGTAGGTTAGGTTGCTGCTGCTTATTAAGCTTGCTGCTGCTCTTGACGTCCAGCTTGATGTTCCATGGTGAATAACATGGTGCCACAACTTCGCCAGACCTTCTCTTAACAAGCATACATTTCATGCAGTAATCACGATCATAAGATAGAAGTAGAGCTAGCTTTACTGCCAGCGCTGGCAGCTGGTGTCAGGCCCTGACGTTCCTGGGGACCCTCTGCTGAGCAGGGAACATGCAGCATGCATGCGGTTTCTGGTATTGCTGCTTCTGCTGCTGCTGCTTCCGACGCTGACGCTGCTGCCAGAGTACCCTTGCCACTTGTAACCCATGTGGCGGTTGCATGTCGATGCGCAGTGTTGCAGCAGGGCCAGAGCCTGCTGGTATCCCTTAAAAGTGAAATAAAGTGTTGCAGGTAATTTACGTGTGGAGCCAAAACCATATCTCCCTCTCCACTGACAGCCCGGCTGGGCAAGAGACGTGGAATATCTGATATTGTTATTTTCTCGGTCTATCCCATCCGATTCTTACGAGGTCTTTTGCCTCAGAACACGATTAGCTGGCGCCGAGAAGCAACAAAAGTATACACATCATCCAACTTTGATCTATCAGCTGCTGGTCTTGCAAACTCCTTGCAAGTGAAGGCGGTGACCTAAAATGCCAGTGCTGCAGAATCTCTGACAAGAGTTATTTGGATTGACAAACTCTTGCTTTTAGTCTGGCAGTGTCTTGGCAGCTGTGATCTCTGGCAAAAAGACGCTCTTCGGTGGCAGCAACTTGCTCGTGCAGCTTCGTGGGGCCTTCAGGGGCCCTATTAACTTTGAATGAAGCTGTTTTATACCCTTTAGACAAGGTAGGGGCGTTTGCGAGCAACAGCTGACTTCGCTCTGCTGGTTGCCTGACCGCGCTCTACTTGCACACATGAATAATTGTTGCTGCGCTTTAATTCCGCAGTGGGAACACTGCTGACGCCACTTGAGCTGCAGCTACGCTTAGAGTCGATGGACTACTCGTGTTCTTCAGCAGCGACCACTGGCAGGCGTAGGCGCACCTGTGGTGATGATCTTTCACATCCCGGCGTTAGAGCAACTCGCGGCAGCAAGGTGAGGCGCACCTTGCTGCTCAACCACACATGCGCTATGTATCTTCTTCTGCGCGATCCCGACTTGCCTGATTCTGTTTTGCAGAGTCAACGGGCCACGGTGGTTGCATCAGTGGATGAGCAGCTGCTGGGCTGCGCCGTGCCGCGACTTGGCAGGACACGGGGAACAGGTGGGTGGCGGGCTTTCTGAGAGCGCAGCAGGCAGCTGTTTGTTCCTTCTGGGGCGTTTTCTTAGCTGTTTTGAAGCTGATATCTACCTGCCTGGCTTCCTGCAGGTGGCCGAGCAGGAGCCCGCACGTGGCAGACCAGCAGGGTGTTGCAGCTGGCCCTGCTTGAAGACGAGGTAAGTAGCCAGCTGGCAAATCGCATATGCGGGACAGTCGTTGTTGCTGAGACTGCAGTTGTGCGCTACGCTCGGCAGAAGCTTAAGCTTGCGGTATCATTGCACTCCAGTGTATCCTTGCACCTAATCCAGTCGTGCATGTCTGGCTTTCCTGTGCTTGCGCCTGTGCCACCTAACTAGGTGTATCCTTGTTGCCCTGCCGGTGGTGGCGTATGGCCTTAGGATGAGCGTGAAGCACTGGAGGCACTCTGCTTTCTGAGTGCGAGCAGCTGCCAGCTTGAGCACCAGGCTGTGCCAGGCCAGCTGGCAAGCATTCCAAACTCACCCAAGCAGCTGCACCTGCAGCAGCAGCAGCAGCAGCAACAACAGCAGCACGGCCATAATATTAAGGGCAGCTCAATCACAGCTGAGGCAGCGGATGTGTCGTTGCAGCTGAGCAACGGTTGGCTGGCTGCTGCTGGCGCCAGGCAGCCAAGCCCCGGCTCTGATGTCAGCTCTGGCGGCTGCCATGGGGCACTGCTACCATCAGAAAAGCAGCAACAGCAGCTGCTACGGCCGCTGGTCTTTTCCTTGGATGAAATTCACCCTGGTGCACACCCTGTGGATGTCCAGCACCTAGCGCCAGGAGCTATGCAACAGCTGCAGCAAGCCAGACAAGGCAGCAGGGAGCAGCAGCAACAGCATATGAGCCATGGGTTGCAGCAGCAGCAACACTGTGCAGCAGTGGCGTTTGAACCCCTTGTCAGCCTACACAACGGAGCGCTGCTGGCAATGCAGCCGGCTGCTTCCGCTGGTCAGCAGCATCAGCAGGCAGTCCACGCGCCAGCTGCAGCCTCGGGCCTCGACCAGCCCCTGCTGCCGGCGCAGCTTGCATCGCTGCTGCAGGCTGGGAACTATGACGCTGCTGCTGCAGCTGGTGCTGCTGCAGTTGGCCTTAGCAGTGCACAGCCTGTGGCTCCCCTGTTGCTGCAGCAGCAACCACAGCAGCAGCCTGGCTTGACAGACCTGCTTGGCCTGTTGTCAGTGGGCCTGCCTCATGCTGCTGTGCAGCAAGCGCAGCTGCCACTGCTGCCCATGGTTGTGCCAGCGCAGCACCAAGCTGCACCTGCGCAGCCAGTGCCTGTGGCAGCCAAGCGCCCTCCCGTGAAGGGCTGCTACTGGCACGTGTACATAGCAAATCTAATTGCAGCTGGTCGAAGGGAGCAACAAGCCACTGAGCAGCAGCAGCAGCAGCAGCAGCAGCACCCATATCAACAGGTCGCACCCATCGCCATCACATGCACTGCAGAGCAGCAACAGCAAGCGCTGACATCGCAGCGGAAGAGCAGCGCATCACCAAGGCTGCCAGTTGCGGCTGGGGGTGGCAGCCCCTGCAAGCGGCAGAAGCTGCAGGAGTCGCCCGGCATGCGCCAGCCGGCTCAGCAGCAGGCCGGGCAGGCGATGGTTTCACAGCTGCAGCTGCCTCCAGCAGCACCGCTGACCAGCTGGCTAGCTGCTGCAGGTGTGCTGCCACCCACATTGGCGCTGGCAGCAGCTACTGCGGCGGCGGCCGCTGCTGGCCAGGCTGGCATGCTGCCGCAGCTGCTGCAGGCACCAGCGCTTCCAGGGCCAATGGCAGCAGCAGCTAGCTCTCTGGGTGTGCTCGCGCCCCAGGGGCTGCCCGCGCTGTCGTTACTAGGCATGCCTGCTGCAGCAGCACTGGCTGTCGCACCAGCCGTCGCAGCCCCTGAGCTGCTGCTTCAACTGCTATGCCAGCAGCAGCAGCAACACAGCATGGCCGCTGCGGCAGGAGGCGCTGCCATTTGTCCTGCGTCTGGCTTCCCTGCTGGTTTTCCGCTCCATGGCATGGGCCCTGGGCTGCTGCACGGCGGAGGCTTCCCTGCTGGGGCGTTGCTGCAGGCACTGGCAGCGCCAGGCATGGGGCTGGTTGCACAGCAGTAGCTGGACCAGCCAGTGACTGGAATGAATGACGTGGAATACATGCGTTATAGCACTTGTACGATGGTTGGTGAGTGGTCGTGTGTGCCATTGCATGCAGGCTGCAACATGCGATGTTGCAGTGTTCCAGGGCGCATTCAGCAGCTGTGGTTGAAACCAGAGAGCAGTGTTGCACAGTGCAGCAGAGGCCGGTGGTGCCAGGAGTGGAGCGTGCGGTGGAGTGCTGCATCATATGACCCGCTGTAAGCTCTGCACAGGGTGGTGACACAATCTACCGCATGGATGGGCCTTTTGTATTTCTGCTGATGTTCAGCATGCGAGCATGCGAGTCTGCATACACAGGGTGTCTTTGGTGAAGATGCTTGCACTTGAAGTGCGTCTGTGAGGAGCTTCATGTATTATGGCTGTGCTGTTTCCCAGACTACTGAAGTATGTGAGCAGGCTCATGTCCTGCAGTGGGGCGTTGCAGCCAGGGCATCCTGAAGGTCGCACACCAGAGCGCGCATCCTGCAAGGTGGCTGTGTTGTGGGTCGTGAGCAGGGGCTGCCATTCCATGGGGCACAGGCACTGTCCAGGGTGCGCTGTCCAGCAGGTGCATGAGCAGGCAGGTGTGGCACTTGTACAGCTGGATTGCATACAGGGCTGCTGCAGGAGCTGTGGCATAGAGCTGTGGCCAACCAGGCCACATGCAACCTGTGCGACATGAGCAGGCTACTCCCGTGCACTGCAATAGCATCCATGGTTGTTGTGACATTTGTTCAGTTGTTTGCAGCTGTTGTGATCTGCACCCTTCATGCCTGGTGCATGCAACAGACTGCTGGCAGAGAGCAGGGCGTGTGTTGCTTGATAATCTGTCTGTGGTCATTACCTGGGTCTGCATATCGATACCTGGCAGCCGTGACGTGGGCAGGTCAGTGCAAGTAGCACATTTGCATGAAACACTTACATATATATGCTGTTCAGCAGCAGCACAGTCTGCAGCAGCAGAATGACCCAATCTTTTGCATGCTGACCACATGCCCAATCAGTGTTCTGACTGGGGAAGCCTGGTGTGTCGGCTACTCATCAACCTGATTACACCTATGTTCTGCTGTCACACGTTCCTGCTTATGATGGTCAGGTTGGTGCTTGGTACAGATTCTGCTTGCCTGCAGCTGGCGGTGCCCAGGTTGTGTTGAGGTGCAAGTATGCAGAACTTGACCCATTCCGAAGTTGCGCCCACTTGGTCGGTGGCAGCTGGTCTCACTGATGTTGGTTGCACTGACTCGCTAGTCATGTTGTGACATGGACCATATTGTGTTGCCTGCGTACCCTATCTTCCATGTGATGCACGGTTGCTGGGGTGCAAAACTGCTTGCGGCTTCTGCCTGTGGTGCCAGCCACCAACCACAGACCGTGCTGTAGACGCCCCTGCAGCAACTGCTTGGTAAAGCTCTGTGGTTCAGTATCCAACAGCGTGGATATAGGTAGTTATGTATGCGCAGCATACAGACGGAGGATATACACATGCAGTCAAGCGTTGCTTGCATTTGCAGTCTTGCATGAGGCGGTCCGGTGGGTTGCGGGGCCGATGGCGTTGATGCTATGGCTTGAATGGGTAATATGATGAAGCCTGACTGGGGTGGGGGGCTCTGCTTCCCCCTGCTTTGTTCCCTGCTCGGTTACAGTGCTGCTGCTTTGCTTGCACTTGTTGATGCATTTTTCTGTTGTGACAAGTGCAGGTTGCCACAAGTATGGTTGTAGTTGTTTGGCATGCCGTACTGCTGTACATGAGAGCAGCACTTGGTGATGTTTGAAGAAGGTTTGCACACAGTTGCACAGGAACACGTGATGTAACAGTAACTACTGACATGACATGTACTATGCTACATGGAGTATGTATTAAGGCATGGGCTGTTGTGCAAACTTACTTCGTGTAGCTTGTTGGCTTGCTGGCACCAAGCAGCTCCCAGCAATTACAGCCTTGGCGCCTCACAATGGCAGATGCTGATGACAGCAGCAGCACAGGACTGCCAGGGGCTACCAGTGCACAAGCACCGCCTCAGCCTGCGGCTGACGTGGCTGCATCGTTTGAAGAAGCAAGCCTACGGGAGGACCAGATCCAGAATGCCGTGGCTTTCCTGAGCCATCCCAAGGTAAGATAGCAGGGACAGCTGGACCTGGCAGCATCGCCTTTTCTCGGTAAGATTACATGGGGTCCGTGATTCCATGCCTAGATCGTCACTTACGCCAGCTGGCCTTCGCTATGCACTGCGGTCCTTGCTTCGGAACATGCTGATGCGGACAACGAGCTCAGGTCCGTGGCTCTCCAGTGTCAGCCAAGCGATCATTCTTGGAGAAGAAAGGCCTCACCGGTGCTGAGATTGAAGAGGCTTTCAAGCGTGCGCCAGAGGCGCCTGCAACAACATCTGCTGCTGTTCCTGGAACAGCAGCAATGCCAACCACCACCGCCACGCCCACATATGGCGCCAACAACCTTGTCACGTACACACAGCAGCAGCCTGTGCATGTTGATCCTGCAAGCCAGGCACTGGTGCTCCAACCTGCACAGCCTGGTGCAGTGGTGCCACTGCAGCAGCAGCAGCAGCAGCAGCTGATGGCACCAGCCCATCAACCTGTGCGCTGGACGCAGGTATGCACGCACTTGGCAGACTAGCATGAGGCAGGGTAAACAGGTACAGCACTGCAACATGCGTGGTTGTTGCATGCATGTCCAGCATGCTGGCAGAAACAGCCGCCTGTAACCAGCTGGGGTTGTGCATTGTATGCACTTGCAAGCTCTCAGGGTGTTCGCTTGTTGCTCTCGTCCTTCTGCACCCCCACTTTTGGTTAAAACTATTGTGCAAAGCCTGCTGCCCAGTATTGCATGGCGGAGTCGGTCGTACATGTGGACCCCCTGCACCCAGCATGCAACCTAACATCACTGTGACCTTTACCGGCTCTGTGACCGCAGCCCCGCTGCTCCTGCACTTCACTGCGCTGCACCACACAGGTTATGCTTGGCCTGGGGGTTGCTGCTGCCAGCCTGTATGGGCTGCACCAGCTGCTGGCGCCACGCATCAGCGCTTGGGCGCACCAGCTCTCCGCGTCACGCACTGCAGCACAGGAGGCAGAGGCGGCGCGCACTGCTGCGCTCACCGCAGCACTGGAGCGCCTCTCTGAGGGGCAGGGCAAGCTGCTGGAAAGCGTGGAGGGACTGGCAGCGACACTGCAGCAGCAGCAGCAGCAGCAGCGGCCAGGCAGCAGCCAGGCCGTGCACGGCACGCCCAGCGCATCTGCGTACCGAGGACCTGTCGCGGCGCAGAGCAGCATCTCATTTCACCAGCAGCAGCTGACATACGATGAACAGGCACGCTGCCAGTCCCCTGGCGCAGCAGCAGCAGCAGCAGGCATGGGCAGCTTGCAGCGCCAGCAGCAGGAGCAGCAGTACTCAAACAATGTCCGAGGGTGGGACCCTTACGCAGACCCTTCCCGGGACGCTGCCATGCGCTCAGCAGGCTTCAACGGCCCTGCTGTACCCGGCAGGGCCGGGTACAGCAGTGCCAGCAACTTCAGCCAGCCACAGCAGCAGCAGCAGCAGCAGGAGGGTGTGGCCCGCAGTGTGGCTGGTGCGGCTGTCGGCGCTGCGGAGGGGTTTGAGGTTGTGCCGCGTGGCATGGCGCCTGCCAGTGAGGCCATGTGGGGTGCCAGCAGCAGCCAAGGGCCTTCGCCTGCAGGCACAGCAGGTGTGCTGTGGCGGGATTGGCACTGGCAGGGCATGCACCGCAGCAGTTGCATGGCGTCCACGGTCATGTGCCTGTGCGGGCGCATGCGTCTGGCGTGGAGCAGCTGCAGCTCTGCTGAGGTACGCGCACCTGGTGTGCATGCTCCCATGGAGCTCATTCATCTGGGTGCTGCTGTCTTGAATGCTGCACGTTGCGCGTTGCTGCTTCTGCGCAGTTGCAGGTGCACCGCAGGCGCAGCGGGGCGGCGGGCCGGACGAGCCGCCGCGCTCCGCAGCCTTCCAGGAGGTGAGCAGCAGCTGGGACAGCAGCCGGCCATCATGCAGGCCTGGGCCTTGCGCCCGACAATGCAGGTCGGGGATTGCTGCATGCCTTGGGTGTCTAAGCTGCGCTGTGCTGCTGCCTGCGGCTGCGGCTGCGGCTGTGGCTGCGTCATTCTGCGCATCAACCGCAGCTGCTGCATGCTGCTGCCCTGTTGCATGTTTGGCCCTGCCCTGCGCTCTGCTGGCTTCATGCGCCTGACGCTGCTGCTCTAGTGGCCTGGCGCAGGTGATGCAGATGGTGCGCGCCGGCATCACGCCAGCCAACGTGCGGGTGAGCGCAGCTGCTCGGGGCAGGGGTGCAGCAGCGAGCAACGACCGGGGAGCGTGACGGAGCAGTGACTGCCATGCTCCTGCAGCGTGCACAGCAGAGTTGTCTGCTGGGGCACTCACCGTTCAGCAGCCGCAAGCTGAGGAGGTTCACACATGCCTATGACAGCAGCTGCTGGTGCCCTGTGTAGTCGTGTGCTTGTGCTGCAGCTGCTGTGTGTGTGTGTGACGCTCCCGCCCTGTGCCG
>JACERP010001241.1:0-24657 GCA_014080715.1 Scenedesmus sp. NREL 46B-D3 | reverse complement strand
CCCACAGAGAGCCGGGTCGTGTACACACACGGCAGCACAGGCATGCGGCTGGTGCACATGAACTTCACTGTGTATTATATAGTTGGAGGACGCTTTATAGTGATAGAAAGTCGTATTTTTCTTCATTCTAAGACTGTTGTTGTGTTATAACAGCTGTCATGACGGCTGGACGGCTCAGCGCACCTGGCTGGTGGCGAGGGCGGCGGGTCAAACCCTGACACGTTCTCCAGGTTCTCCGGCACGTACTCCTGCACCTCGATGACGTTGTTCACGTTGCCAATCTCGTCAAACATGGCCGGCTGGTTGGGGTCGTACTTCCAGTCGCCATCCACGATGAACTTGTACTGGTACACGCCAGGCGGCAGCAGCTTGATGACTGTGAAATCCCTGCCGGTGCGCTGCAGCGGCTGGCGGGTGCTCCAGTTGTCAAAGGAGCCCTCGACCTCTACATGCTCACCGCCATGGCTCCCTGCGACAGCAGCAGCAGCAGAGCAGCACTCATGGAGTTGTATGGTGCTGCACAGTGGCACAACGCCAACGCCAGATGCCAAAAGAGCCCGATCAATGCACTTGCCAGCCACCGCAGCCCCCTGCACGAGAGCAGCAGCAGCACCAATGGCAGGCGTGAAGTACGCCGTAGCAAACACGCGCATCGCGGCGAGGCACAGCAGGGCAAGCGCAGCACAGCTGAAGCTGCGGCGCCGCACATCAGCAGTTCCCCGCGCCATGCCCCAGCGCAGCGCTCACCGATGGCTGCAGCACCCTGCTGCAGCTGCTGTTGATGACGCTTGGCTTCACGTCAAAGACAAGCCCAGAGCCCTCAACCGCAATGGCGGCGGCAGCACACACTGCTGTTGCGCGCAACTGGTCGGCTGTGTTCGCCGCAGCTGGCAGCAGCTTTGGACACCCCACATGCAATCACCACCGGTACCAGCTTAGGCTGTGCGGGCCATCCCGCTGCGCCCACAAACTCAGTGGCCGGCCGTGCCCTGAGCTGTCATCTTGTTTCTGAATTGGCTCCATTTGAACTTGAGGCTGTAAGTGAGAGGGGACCCTGGACTCATGGGTGGAGAGCCGACATGGAAACTCTCTGCTGCTGGGACCTCCTCGCTGCCTAGGCTGCGCTTGGCGTGTGTGTTGCCCTGCACACGCAAGCGTCAGATGGTGCAGGCGTATCCCAAGCTGCCCGGCAGAGTGGCAGGGTGCTGAAAGCGCCACAAGGCAATGCATTGCTGAAGCCACAGTGATGCATTGCCAGCACAGAAGATCTGCTTGCCGAACAACTCAGCAGGTGTTGGCAGGATAAACAGCTGATTTGTAGAAAGGCCATCAGTGAAAGCAAATATCCAGCACACGCACCATTGTGCACCAGCAGCAGCAGCGTCAAGGGGGCCCCTTCCTGCTGCCTACAGCCTTGCAGCGAACCCCTGCCTGAGGAACCCTAACTTAGATATATGTCTACAAGCTGTTGACCAACTGCAATGGCCACTGCCCCTGCGGGACCAGCCTGCACGCTCAATCTCCGTGGCAGCAGCATGCTGAGATAGTGGAGTGTTGACAGATGCTTCGGTTACCCTTTGATCGCAACCACCCAATCAGACAAAAATTCGGTTAAAGGCCTAGGGGTGCTGACACAGAACGAGGATACTGACATAGAACGCGCTAGGCTTTCTGCCAAGACCAGCTGAGGCGAGTCGCCATCATCAGCCAGCAGCGCTGCAGTTCCATTGAGGATTCTGGGTTTGTGTTGCTCATTAAGCTTGTTTTGGAGAGTCATGCAGGCCCTCGATCCCATTCAATACCCTACAGGGGGCACCAAACGCGAGGCAGTGGTCTACACCAAAGGTGTGGGGGCGTACGATACATACTAGTAATCACATCACTGTGGGCAGTGCAAGTGCCCACACACTGTGGCGTGCTGCTTCAGGCTAGCCCCGGGAGCAAGCTTGCTGGTGTCACTGCGCGTCCATTACATAGCCCCCACCATTTCAAATGCTCTTCCAACAGAATGCTGACATTGTGGTGTACTGGAACAAATGCTTATTATGCTCAGCAGGCGATCTGATCAACTACTGCTACCTTGCTGCTTGTCCTGCAGCTACTGTTCAGGACTTTTTAGAGCGGTATGAGGTGGGAGAGACAGTTGGTGTAGGAGGTGAGTGACCAAGTTGTAGAGGCGCTGTTCTACTGCTGAAGGGGCCTCAGGTGCACATGGGTTGTCGAATGCTGATGTCTGTGCTGCTGTTGGGGTGGCATGTTTGCAGGATTTGCAGTGGTCAAACGAGGCAGAGACAAGGTCACCAATGAGCCAGTGGCAATCAAGGTGCGCCAGCCAAGCTGTTCTCACGGCAGCAGACAGGGGAGTGTGCTATGTTGTGGCAGGCGCTGTATTGCAAGTGATGTATTTAAGCAGCAGAAGCAGCTGTCTTAGAGCCAGCAAGTACGTCCGTTTATCAGCGGCTGCACTTGTCTTACAGTCACAGATCAACAAATGAAAACAGTCACGAACACGTTATGGACATTGCTTGGAGGGTTTTGCCTGCTGATGCTGCAGGTTTGGGGATGGTGGGCTTCAGCAAAGTGACCAGCGCCCGCGTGTCGTTGCTGACCGTGGCAAAGCACCCCACGTCATTGGAAATTGCAAAGTTGACCGTGACTGAAATGGGAAAGCAGCCCCACCTCATCCGACTTCAGCATGGGTGTTGGCACCATTGCAGCACTGCAGTAATTTGAGTGCTGTGGTCCTGCCTGGCAGGTTGTTGACAAATCGCGCTATGCAGCAGGAGACAACAGCTTGGAGCGGGAGATTCAAGTTCTGTGCAAGGTGGGACACAGCAGCAGCAGCAGCAGGCAGTGTTGCTAGGTCGCTGCTGGCTGAGCAGCAGTGGTAGCAGGACCTGTGGGAGGAGATGTAGGCTGCCTGCAAGCTGGTCGGCACCTTCATCAAGGGCTGGTGTGATATGGTTGTTAACCTGCCAGCAGCAGCGGTAGCACCAGCGGCAGCGGCAGCAGCAGCACAGCAGAGAGCACCAGTTTGTGTGTGCTTGCAACAGACTGGGCTGACACATTGTTGCAGGGTTCATTTTTCCAAAGTGTGTGTGATGTTCACGGTCACGCCATGCACAGCGGAGGGAGGAGCAGCAGCGTAGTTGGTGGGCAGCCGTCGGTAGCAGCACAGCCATATTCAGCAGCAGCAGCAGCATGTTGTGCGGTGTCCTGCAAGCGCTAGTTCACACGGCAGACACTGTGGCCAAACACGCTGACAACAAGCGTGGGTGTTGCTGTTGATGCTGCAGCGGAGCGCAGCAGTAGCAGCGAGGATGGCTGCAGCTGTGCCTGCCAGCATGTGCGTTGCACTGACGCTGCTCTGAACGTCATGCTGCTGCTGCTGCCGCTGCTGCTGCCGCAGGTGGACCACCCCAACTGCATCAAGCTGTATGCCGTGTACATCACTGGCCGCAAGGTGTACATCGTCACGGAGCTGGTCACAGGCGGCGAGCTGCTGGACAGGTGCGGGCAGCAGCAGCAGCAAGGGCGCGTGCGGTGCGCTGCTTGCATGTCGCTGCTGGCCATCAGCAGCTTGCGTGCTGTGCAAGGGTTCGATGGACCACCAAGGGACGGGGGGCACGCTGGTGGGTCCATTGGAGGGCAGCAAGCACACGGGAGATGTGCTGTGGTGCTGGTGCATGCCATTGTGCCCTCAGAGAACAGCCTTGCAGCATGTGCTGGCTCGTCAGTAGGCCACTGGCAGAGCATATTGGACAGGGGATGGGCAGCGGCAATGCCGGTTGGCCGGGTGGGTATGCAGCAGCACGCAGTGGTGTGGTCCTCGACCGTGTGTATGCACAGCAGACACACCACACGTAGGCACGGAGTGTAGATGTGGCATGTCAGTCAACACGGGTGCAGCAAGCAATCATATGTTGTGTGTGAAGGTTGCTGTGAAGGTTGCTGGACGGAGCTGCTATAATGGTCAGGCCAGGAAGCAGCAGATCAAGTGCCTGCATTGCTACCAAGTTGCAGCTGAGGCAGGACCATCACCTGCAGGCATACTGTAACTTGGTGATCCAGTGGGTCACCACACAGCTCGCAGCATGTTGCCTTGACAGGGCACTGCTGGCAATGAAGAGTGATCTGTGCTGTGGTGCAACATTGTGTCATCCGGGCTATTGCCTCTCTTGTCTGCCGCTGCTGCTGCTGCTGCTGCTGCAGGGTGACTGAGAAGGGCAACTACACAGAGATGGATGCAGCACACATCATTCGGCAGATCCTGCAGGGCGTGCAGTACCTGCACTCACATGGTGAGCTGTGCTGCTGGCTGGGTAGCTGTGCATGCATGCACACAAACAACGCTTGGTCGTACTGCTGTACTTCAACTTGCATGCACATGCTGTGAGGCATGCGTTTTCTGCACCCCCTCGATGAGCTGCCGTGCATGTCATCATTCACATCTGGTGCTGTTTTTTTGATGGTGCAAGGCCGCTGTGAGCATGTCTGTTATGTCACATGTTGTGCAGCCAGCTCTTGGTCACCTGTAAGCGCCGTCTGGGCTGCGAGTGCAAAGGAGAGCGTGCCTTCGTGCGCACGCATGCGCATGGCGGCACACCACTGCATCCGTCGCTCACAACCGCACGCCCTGCAACGCCACGTGCAGGCATCGTGCACAGGGACCTGAAGCTCGAAAACATGGTAATGCTGAACCAGCTGGACGACTCGCCCGTGAAGATCGCCGACTTTGGGCTCTCCAAGTTCTTCTCGAACGACAACGTGCTGTCCACCATGTGCGGGTCGCCGCAGTACGTGGCGCCTGAGGTGCTGGGCGTGGGCGACGGGCTCAAGGAGTACAGCCCCGCCGTCGACATGTGGAGCGTGGGCGTCATCCTGTTCATCCTCCTCAGCGGCTACTCGCCGTTTGGTGAGCGCCGCCCCTCGCACGCCGTGTGTTGGCAGGGAGTGTTTGGACGCCTGACGGCGGGTTCATCGCCTAGGTTTCTGCGTTGCAAAGGTTCAGCATGCCGCCCTCCTGTCACCAGCCAACGCTGCCACTGTACTGGGCGGCTCTGGCGGCAGCCGCATCACACGTAGGCCTCGCAACGCCTCTGCCCCTCATCGCGCCGGGTGTGTCGTGCCGCTGTGCTGCGTCGCTCGCAGACGACGACAACGACGCGGTGCTGTTTGAGAAGATCAAGAGCGGCAACTACGACGCCGACGACCCCATCTGGGAGAACATCAGCCTGGAGGCAAAGGACGCCGTCGCAAAGCTGCTCACAGTGAGTGAGGGCCAGGCGCACCTGCGAGCAGCAGCAGCACACCATGCCCGCAGAACCGCCAGCGCCAGCAAATTGGGTCCGCCGCACGTCGCTGCGACACGCGCAGACGAAGCACGTGGCGTGCTCGCTCAGGGACCGTGGTCGTCGTTTTTCAGCCGCCGCTGAGTGTGCTGTTGAAGGGTGACTCATTCAATGCTGCTGCTGCCGCCGCTGCTGCTGCTGCTGCTGTGGTGTGAAGGTTGATGCTGAGGCGCGGCTGACAGCAGATGAAGCGCTGGCGCACCCATGGGTGCAGGGCCTGTGCTTTGAGCCGCAACGCAAAGGTGAGCAGCAGCAAGGGCGGTTAGCCAGCACACTTGCACTGGCAGGGCGTGGGCACGTGTCTTGAGTGCAGGGGATGAGGGTCAAGGCGCAGCCAGTGGATGAGCAACAAGCAACGGCAGCACGTGTAGGCGGATGGTGCACAGGTGGAGCGCATGACTCAGCAACGCCTGCAAACGTGAAGCTGGCTGCTTGCTCAGCTTGGAAGCTTGAAGCATGGCTTGGCCGTGCTGCTGCCGTGCGCGTGTGTGCTGCTGTGCAGGCGGCAACAAGCAGCTGCAGAGTGCAATGGACAAGATGAAGAGCATGGCAGTCAAGCGCGAGAGCATGCGGCAGCAGTCCTTCAAGGCGGCGACAGAGAGCCAGGTTGGCCCTGGAGCGCCACCCGCAGCTGTTGCGGGTGCTGGTGCGCCTGCAGGAACAGCAGCTCCAGCCACTCTTGCAGAGGGAGTAGCAGCAGGGGCTGACAGCCAGCAGCAGCAGCAGCAGCAGCAGCAAGGCGCCGGGGCAGGTGCGCCCGTACAGGCAGCTCTGAGCCAGCAGCAGCAGCTGCAGGAGCAGTTTGAGCAAGCGATGAAGCAGCAGCTGGCGCAGCTGCAGCAGCAGCAGCAACAGTTGCAGCAGCAGGTAGTGCGGCAGCAGCTGCAGCATCCTGCGATGGCAGGAGCGGGCGTGGAGCAGCTGCGGCAGCCAGCATTGTCAGGTGGCAACGCGCCTGCCTGTGTGCCTCCGCAGCAGCAGCAGCAGCAGCAGCAGCAGCCGGTTGCATCGCCGGCATCATCTCAGCAATAGGGGTGGTGGCAGCGGCATGGTAAGCACAGCTTGTTTCCTTGTTGCCACAGCAGCGTTTCTCGGGACAGCAGCGGAGGCTCGCTGCAGCAGCAGCCGCAGCAGCAGCAGCAGCAAAATGAGCAGGGCCAGGGCACATCGTGATGCTGTCGCGGCGTGTCGGGCTGCAGGGGCAGCATTGTGGGGCGCATCAAAGACGCAAATACGCGCACGCGCACTCCCAGCAACATAGGCCTGATGCAACGGCGCCCGTGTGCGCGCGTGTGACAAGCTGCCGGAGACGGCACGATCATTGGTGCAGGATGCAATGCGTGGTGCGTGCCGCCGCTTTGCGGTGTTTGTCAAGTGTAGTGGCACTCGGGGAAAACTGCAGGCCATCAGCCTTGTGGCCTTGGAAGCCTGCACCGTTGTGAGTCAATGTGACGTGCCTGTTACTTTCTGTCATCCTCCGCTGCTGCGGCTGCTGGTGGCTACTGTGTGGGCCTTTGGTTGCAGCGAGCCTGTTTCTGGAATGCGGTGCTCCCAGCGTCGGTTCGCACACACAAGGCTGAAGGTGTCCTGCTGGGTGTCACCGGCTGCTGGTCGCTGCGCTCGTAGCAGAAGGTCTCTGCCCACTTGGCGCACCAGCTCAGCCGTTGCGTGTTCCTTCAAGCGCTGCGGCGGCTGACGAGGTTCAAGTTGTGCTGTCATGGTTGCAATCATGGGGTCAGCAGCCTGCCCCCTGTGTGCAAGATAGCAGCTGCGCAGCAGCAGCATCGTCGCTGCCACAGCAGGCGTGCCGGTGTGCTGTGCTGTGGAAGCCCTCTCTGTGCGTGCTCAACATCAAGGGTTGGCGGGGGTAGGGGTGCTGGGTTACTATGCCGCTGCGGGTAGTCGCTCCGTCTGTTTGGCGCCTGTGTGCTTTGCGTCTGCTTCTGTCAGGTGCTTGTGGATTATGAGACTGTGTTTGAAAGGTGAGCCACCCACCTGGCAATGTCAGTGGTGTGGGCTTTGCTGCTCGTGGGGTGCCGAGGGTGGGGTACGGCTGCCAGGGCAGGGATCTGTTTGTGTGTGCCAGTAGCGCTGGCTGTGCGCTGCCAGTGCCACCAGCTGCATGGCTGCGTGAAGTGACGTGCAAAGAGCAGCATGTGGGCTGTCACGGGTGCAGCAGCCCTTGCATCATGTGTGACAGACATGCTACTTCAAAACATGCTTCTTGCTGGCATACATCTTGGCCACTGGTGGTATGTCATGGTCAGTTATTACACAGCGGTTAACTTTACAAAGCACTTTTGGTTGGGCTGCGAATGCTGCTTGCTGCACGATGTGAAAATGCACTGGAGTGGGCATTGCACGGAGTGACACGGGCGCATGTAAGTAATATGTGACAGCGTCAAGTGGTACGCTGTCCAGCCTGGGTGTTGGCTGTGCCCAGGCTGATGCCCATTGGTGTGCATGTTGGAGAGGTGGATGGTCGGGCGCAGTGGCTCCACTTGTGGAGCGGAATTTGTGCATGAGCAGTGAGTAAGCTTGGCTGGCATGTCCTCAGCGATCTGTGGCATGGCATGTTGCCAGTGCTGATTTCAGCCAGCGCTGCCGCAGCTGCAGCTGTGCCTGCATTGTTTTTTGCAGCAGCTCGCTCTCGTGCGTCCGGCGGTCAGCACTCCAGTGCTGATCAGGGTTGCTGAGTTGTTTGTTGCTCTTGTATTGGCGGCACTTGAATTGAAGTCCCAGGGTCAAATTTGCTGACTGAGTGTTGCTCCGGCACTCTTCGTCAGGACGTGCAGCAGGGCGTGTTGTTGGAGGAGGATACATCGGAGGCACTACATAGCGTGAGGGAGGCAGTACATGTTGAGGCGTTGCCTCGTGAAGGCAGCGCCCTGGATGCAGTACATGTCACGCGGTGTTTGTTGAGGCAGTACACTATAGTAACAGAATAAGCAGTACGTATGTTGCAGTACATGCAAGGTGCCATGCATGTGGGTCTGGTCATCGGCAGTGTGCTGTGACATTTTTGTGTTGCAGCCGTCGCTCGCTGCATTTTCTGGGGGAGTGGACTGCAGTATGCCTGCAGGGGCACGTATCAGGTTTGGGATGTTTGGTGCCTTCTGGCTCGAGTCGCGACATTGGGCTGCAGCAGCTTCAGGTTCAAGCCGTCACAGCCAAGTTAAATGATGCTTGCAGCTTTGGCTGGAGCGTTACTGCTATTACAGGAATGGTGGATATGGAGGCCTGAACGGCTGCGTCGTGTTCATGCCTCTGACGCTGTGCCACCTCGGGCGGGATAGTGTACACAATGTTGTATCACTGGTTGTCTGGCACAGACGTGTGGCACAGATAGGAAACAGGCAGCTGCTAAGAAGTTTGGGAGGTGTTGGGCTGCTTGCTGTTGCACAGCTGCCTGCCAACAGCAGGTGCTGGCGTGGGGTGTGCAGACTGGTGGTGTGGCGTTCACAGACAGGTGATAGTGCCGTGTCCTCCCACAGACAGGTGATGCACATGGAGGCGGCTGCATTTATGAACCAATGACTCGCGTCAGTGTCGCAGGCCTAAGACTCTTCAACTGTTGTCTTCTTTTCTTTCCTTCCCTATCTTGTGTGGGCAATGGATGGTTGGCAGCTGCCGCGGTGCTGCCAGCAGATACAGAGGTGTAGCACTGCTGCACATGTTGGCCGGGTTTGGAGTCTGGGGTCAATGGCTGCTGCTGCACCCCATCCACCAGGCCGCAGTATATCGGTGTTGTGCGTAGCTCACATGGTGGCACTGTTATCAGCGCAATTTGCGTGCATTGTTGGCTGTTATTGTCTTCTGGGGTTGCAGCTCAGAGTACTTCGCTGCTTGGTGCAGCTTAGAGTACTTCGCTGCTGTGTGAAGTCTATGTTGGCTCGTGCCAACATGCTGTGCTGGCCAGCACAATATTTACATGGTACTTTTGCAGCGTTCGGTGCTGAATGATGTGGTTGAAACATGTCGTGCATGCTCTCTTCTTCTAGCAGTGGATTTGTGTCCAGGAAGGCATGTATGGACTGGTGTAACAAGCAGCAGCACTCTCTGATGCAGAAGGGCATAGGGTTCCATGGCGGGGTTGGTGGTATGTAACGGGGGTGTCGTACGACACGCGTGTTGTATCTTGGGGCCGTGGGGTGGGTGGACGTGGCGTGAAGCCTGTGGTGGGCCCAGAAGGAAAGTGATGTGTTTTGATACGTGCCGTGCATGCTCTCTACTTCTGGCAAGGTGTGTCCAGAAAGCGATGCACGAGCATGCAAGCATACATTAAGTAGACATGTGTTGGTGGATGGTTTCAGCAAATGGAACGATTGTACTGCGGCGTAATGCATATGCTGCGTCACGCTTCTGCCAGCGGCAGTCCATTGCACTGCTGTCTTCAGCCACTAGCACGGACTGCCAAGTGAGGAGCAGCACAGAGTGGATAACAAAAAACTCAGTACTGTATTCAGCTGTACTGCAAGCCTTGTGTATTGCTGTTGGGATTTAGGCCAGGCTGCAGTTACCAATTGTGCAGAAGGAAACAATAGGGTTGCAAGCAGCAAAGTACGGCGAAGTGTATTGTTCTTGTGTATATATATATTTACACGATAGCGATAAAACGAAGAGATTGTCAGGAGCGAAGAAGCTCAAGGAAAAAGAGGGACAAGGCGGAGGTTGGAACAAGCCGTGGCATATCCTGACCATCATGATCAGTACTGTGAGAGGACACGGCAGTGCTGTCTGCAGCACCAGCAGCAGCACACCAATGTTGCTGCTGTTCAAGGAGCCACTCAGCATCACTTGCAGTGCTGAAGTAGACTTGAGGCTACCTAGGTTGTGCTGTATGTGTGTTGCTGTCTCATGGTAATAGGATAAGTTCCTCGTTGATGTGCAAGAATTTCTAATAGAAGCGGCACTATGTCGTGCTGCAGGCGAGTGCTTCATTACCGAATTACCGAATTACCGAATTACCAAAGTAGGGCCACTGGCCCACCCGCAAAGGAGCCAAACAAGGCTCATGGGGTCCACAAAACTCAAAAGAAGACCATCAACCGGAAGAAACCGCAAACTCAATAAGCTCAGAGAGCTCAGAACTCAGAGAACCAGTAACTTCAGAAGCACTACTAATACTGATGCTATGGCTTGAATGGGTAATATGATGATGATGATGATGAAGCACTACTAGTAATGCCATCACTGGGAAGCAACAAATGTGCCAACTCTGGATCGCTACGTACCAGTAAGCAACTGTGTATGGAAGCAGCAACCTTACTTTGTCTTTGCCGCATAAAGTCTGCCAGACATCGCCCGCTTGGGTTTGCTAATGCACTTGGTATCTGCCAACCACCGAACTCATCAAACAGACACCAAAAACGCTCCTGGATTACAACAGCCATGCTCACGAAGATGCCTGGCTGCGGAATCCTTGTTAGCGCCTGCTACTAATGGGTGGAAACACCTTTCAAGCGGTTTCAAGCATCGTGGCTGGCTAACTGCAGGAGCTGGACAGTAACCACCTGCACGGCGCAACCGCGGCGCAGGCTCGGAGGTTGACACCCTTGCCAATAGTCGCACATATGTATTATATGTGATTAAAGAATGATATTAAAGACGTTCATTGATAGAGCATGCAGCCATGCAGGCTTGTATGGCATGCAATTTCTATCGTAACAGAAAGCAGTGACTTGCACCGCCGTCTCGAGGATAAGGCACTGTCAGCTTGACGGGTGCTGCATGTCTACGATTACTTTTTATACATTGAAAAGTACATTTTTACTACGATTACTTTTTATACATTGAAAATGGGGGGTTTGAGACGACGTTTGTGACATCGGGGGTTGCTCGAGCCTTGGGCCCTTGTGCGCCCATGCTGCCAAGTCCTGTGGCAGCTGTGCCCCACCCCTACCACCCTTGTGCCCACACCAGAGTGACAATCAGCAGCATAACAGGCCTGATAGAAAATACACAGCATGCATATCATCTATATCAAGCATCTACCGGTTATAGTAGTCATATGAAGCAGTCAGAAGCAGTGTGTCAGCTGTTGCTTTTGAACATGTCTGAAAGCAACAGCAGCTCTGAGGAAGCGTTGCTGCTCGATATCTCCCAAAGTGATAACTGTTGCGGTACATTATCAACTGTACAAGGCAAGCGAGATTCGGTTGGACCGCGGAGGTATTTGTCACTGTGGTGTGGCACAGTCCTGCAGCAGCTGGTGAGCCTTAAGCCTAAATCAGCAGCCCACAGCTGTTCAAACGGTGCACCAGTGGCATATCTCGACGTATATGAGAGATGCTGGGCAAGCTGTTCCGTCTGTGGTGCTCCTGTAGGGGTGGGGCACAGCTGCCACAGGACTCAGCAGCATGGGCGCATTAGGGCCCAAGGCTCGAGCAACCCCCGATGTCACAAACGTCGTCTCAAACCCCCCAAATGTACTTTTTCATGCATAAAAAGTAATCGTAGACATGCAGCACGTGTCAAGCTGACAGTGCCTTATCCTCGAGACGGCGGTGCAAGTCACTGGTGCAGAACAGAAACGGGCGGCACGTTTTTCAGCAAGAAACAAGCTGCGCTTTACAAGTAATGTCATTTGAATTATAAACAGTGTTGCTGTTCCTTTTCGTGCGGATGCCGGGCTTCTGGTCGGTGCATATATAGTTGTTGTAGCATCTCGCACAGCAAGCCGACCAAGTGATAAATGCCACTCGTTGTGTCCCATATCAAACCACAGTCTGTATTCGTTGCCGCTGAGCTGCGCCAAGTAAACAGGCAGCAACCCACGCCCAGCAGCATTCGGAACTGTTGAAAGCAATCAAGATTTTCGCTCGTGGCCTGTTTGTCATTTTTCTTTTTTGGCTTGCTTTGATTTGCTCTTTGCCCAATGTGCCTGTCATTGGCTCCCCAAACGGACAACCCGTGTAACTGGCCAAAACGTGAAATGTGATCTGTAACCCAAATGCCATGACCGTATGTGTCAGCGACGGTGGCATGTTGCACATTACAAACTCACCAACCACAGCCCCTGGTCCAGATGTCCCAAGGCAGACCCACCGTAGGGTCTAACCAACCCCTGGAAGCAACAGGGTGCAGCGTGTTCAGGCTGTTACAGGAGGATCCCAGCACAGCAGACCGTCATGTAACCGTTGTCTAGGTTGAGATCTGTGTCTAGCTGTTTTGCCACCTTCCAACAAGCTGAGAAGGTTCCTCACCGCCGAGCGGCGGCACTGCTGACACAGCAGAGGACACACTGTGAGCATCCCCAGCTGTGCCCTGCTGGTCGTGATTGTTCATCCTGGCTTGAGAAGGCTGCACACTAACCTGCCCTTCCCACACCAAAAGGGAAAGAGGTGCAGCTGCTGACAGCAGACTACAACCGGCAATACAGATTCAATCGGCATCGTGATGTGGTATGCCTGATGACATATTGAGCTGACCGCACAACAGTCCTGAGCGCGGGGCCGATGGCAGTGGGGCGCGGGGCCGATGGCGCTGATGCTATGGCTTGAATGGGTAGTATGATGATGATGAACAGTCCTGAGCTGGCCGCGCAATTACCCTGGTTGTGCGGCTACTTTGCGTAAGTACGGGTCAAGTTGACCATTTCAGTCATGTCTAGTGATGCAGTAAAGTACACCTCAGACAGCTACTAGCGGACTCACGCAACCACACATCCGGCCCTGCTGTGGAGTGCCATGGCCAGCTGGCAGCATCTCAGCTAACCTACAGTGCAAGGAAGCTTTGTATCAAACCTTGTGCTGCTGTAACTCGATGGAACACGCAATCAGTCTGAGTTCTGACAAAAGCCTCACAGTGACAGACCATCTCTGACTTGCACAAGTGTTGCACAACGAGGGCAAACTTGTCTTGCAGTGCAAGGCAGCTGTGTGGCTTGCATCACCACTGGAATTGCAACTCGTGCAAAGCTGCTGCACTAAACAGCCTGCTGATGAGTTGTGGCGAGGCCGGCGCACAGCCTCGCACGCAGGGGTCGGATGACTCTGCTTTCTTGCTTGCCTTTTCAAGCTAGAGTGCTTATTCTTCTTCACAGCAACACATACTGCTTTGTATCAGCTGCTACATGTGCAGGTTCGCAAAAATTGTACAGCCAGACCACAACCAAGACTTCAGCTTAAGAAAGTGAATAAAAACAGGTGAGTCACCTGAAGTATACAAGCAGGGATGCGAAGTGCAATGCAAGGTCACACCAAAAGAGCAGGTGGCGATGAATGTCATCAATTGAAGTTAGGTCTGCTCCCTCACCGTCCGATGCCACACAACTAAACCTGCCGTTGCAAAGCTTTATCGCGAACCTGCGGTAGCAGCTGTTGCCACTCCGGGTCCCCTCTCAGCAGAGGTTGCTGCTGCTGCTGCTGCTGCTGCTGCTGCTGCTGCTGCAAGCTGCTGCTGCTGTTGCCGCTAGCTGCTCCTGGCAGCTTTGCTGCAGTCTGCTGTGCTCCTCCGTCGGAGCTTGCCGCTGCTTTAACTGCTGCTGCCTCTGCTGCTGCCATCGCTGCCTGCATCCTTTTAAGGTTGTAATAATATGCGCCACAGAGGGCCATAGCGTAGCCTAGAACCTGAAGCTCGGTGACAATAGACCTGCAACAGCAGCAGCAACAGCAGCAGCAGGCGGTAGATGCAAAAAGGTTCCTTATGTGACATGACAAGCAGCACAGCCAGCAGCAGCAGGCAGGTTCATCACGTCTTGTGTTTGGTCAGAAGCTGCTGCACCAGCAGCTCCTATCGGCAGAGCCTAAACAACCCAGTCCACAACAAACATTGAGCTTCTGATGACATTTGGAAGAGGCTTGTGTACTGCACAGCAGCTGCAAATTTGCAGCTGCTGTGCAGTATCAGCGCATCCACCACCTGCCCAAGGTATGTTATTCTGGCAGCAGCGTTTGGTGCAGTTGTTCAGAGGCACAGACTGCAGAGCTGTTGGTGCAGGAGCATCTTCAACATGAAGATGCAGTGTAAATCAAAGTGGGCAGACACAGCAGGAAATCTTGGACACGCTGGCAGCCGCGGTGTACACAACAGGTTGATACATACAGGCAACAATCACAGGACGAAACTCACCCATATAACGTCATTGACAGGTAGATCAGCATGACGTCTTTGGCTACTCCAGCCATGTTCAATGTTAGCGCGCTTGTTTTACCAATCAGCAGGAATATTGAGCAGTTGAGTGCAAAGGCAGCAGCCGCACTTAGCAGTAGCAGGCCTGGCCCGACTTTCCATTCCTGGCTCGTCAACCGCTCTGCTTCAAGCCATGCGAAAGGCAGCACCAAGAACATGAGACACACCGGGGCCACGTGGTATAGGGTTGTGATGGGGTTGAGTTTGATTCCACGCCCCTGCAGTAGCACCTGCAGAACATGCAAGCAAGCAAGCAGCAGCAGCCAACTGCAGCTTACTGCACGTGCAGGACATGCAAGCAAGCAAGCAGCAGCAGCAGCAGCAGCAGCAGCAGCAGCAGCAGCAGCAGCAGCCAACTGCAGCTTGCCACTGCCTGCTCAGGACACCTGCAGCAGGCTGCCATGTGATGGGTGCAAGAGGCAATTACGCAAAGCAATCCACATGCATCTGCAAGAGCTCAACTGAGAACAAGTTGGTCACCCGCTGTGGCTCTGCGTCATGTTAACACCCTGCAGGCCCTGCTGCTGCAACTCGCACCTGAACCAACGTCAGGCGGGTTGCTTCTGACAGCATGCTGACTGCCTGGAAGGCTGCTCCCACCAGCACAAACACCACCTCGCCTGCCAGCCGGCAGCAGACAACAGCAGCAGCAGCAGCAGCAGGAGCAGCAACCAAGCAGGAGTGTATGCTGGCCTGTAGCTAGATGAAAAAGTTGCCCTCAGCTGCAGCAGCATGCAAGGCGGACGCGGAGACAAAGTTGCACATGGCTGCTGGTAGAGTTTTGGCTCAAGGAAGGCTCGCCAGTTGATCCTGCAAGCACTTGTACATTACCTGCAAGCATCACAGCTGTCACAACAGCTTTCCTGCAGGCATGCATGTGCATACTGCCCCTGCAAGCCTCAACAGTCTCCCTGCTGCATTGGCAGCTGCGAGACACTAGGCAGTGCTTGGTGCCGCCAGCAGTGGCTCACCGTAGCTGGCAATTGCCACTCCCATTACTACCACAGCCAAGTTGATGCCTGTGCGCACACACCATGTCTCTGTGCCAAATGCTGTACCGACTGTGTACACCAGAAGTGGCATAACAGCCTGCAGCAGCAGCAGCAGCAGCAGCAGTAGTAGGAGCAGCATGACTAGCAGATTTACACGAGTGCAGGCGATGGCCATGCAAGCGTGCAAGCACAGTAGAGAAGTGCTCTACAGCGGGTGACAGCAGACCAACTACCACGTGAAGGCCACCGCTCGCACATGCCGGCACATCCTCTGCATGCCAGCTGCTACCAGCACCGGCAGACCTCACAACATTGCTGAGTTGCCCACCTTCATCATTTGCACGAAGGAGACGCTCAGGTACAGGTAGGCAGCATTGCCAGTCCCCAGCACCACTGCAAACAGGGCACCAATGGGCAGCACACACCTGCACATGCAGCAGGGATTCTGACTGTAAGGTACTTGGCATCAGCAACATATGCAGTACCAGTGAGCAGCAAGGCAGGTCCTCCTCTAGCACTGGCAGCTCTGCCAGCTGCTGCATACGCACAGGTACATGCTGCTGAATGTCAGAACAACTGCCTGATATATTTCTGCATGTTTCACAGAAAACCTCAAGATCAAGTTGTTATTCCAAATCAAGTAAATTGTATACACAGTATACATTACAAATGTACATTTATTAAGCCATCCCATTATGATCAAGGTAACCGTCATACGTTTGCTGCTGGCTGCTGCCTTGTTTACACTTGTGGAGCGTCATATTTATGACGGGAGCAAAGCATCATTGACAAGGCGCTGATGCTTGCAGGTTGTTTGGGAAATTGCAGCCCTGGTTTGGTGGTTTACTTGTGTTAATATAATAATTACCTTTTCAAGCAGTCTAGATCAACCTTTATTTCAATGCAGTACACGACCAGCAAGTTCAATGAGCCCCGAAATGCTCTGCTAGGCAGCGCTGTCGCGGACAGCAGGCGAGGCTGCAATATGACACGCAACAAGTGCATGCCCACCTGATGTACACGTCACTGGGCATTGCTGGAGCATCTATCAGCTTTACTTTGACCAGCAGCCAGGCAACCACAGCACAAAACAGCATGTGGATTGCTGTCAACGTCAGTGGAAACGGGAAGCCACCCAGCTTTGGATCCAGGATGTACTTGTTCAACCTACGTAAGTCATGAGAGCAGCATGCATATGGGGCACGCCCAGCTTAGCAATGAAGCAAAAAAAATACATGTTAACGACTGTTTTCCCGTCAGTCATATGTGCTGACAGCTGCAATCAACTGACCAGCAAGCAACTGCTGAAGCCACAGCTGTCATGACAGCTGATCAGCTGCAACACTGGTGGTTATAGCGAGCAGTTTAGCAGCCGTTGCTGTTCTTGACTGCGATCTGGGCTGACAATGCTTATTGGCAATTTTAGCAACATACTACTGATGCAAGCAGCAGCACAACTAGTGTGCGCCATGGCGATGCTGAGCTGGCGCCAGTTCAGGCCTGCAATGAAATTATGGCAGAATAACCGCTCTAGAGCTGCAGTAGTGCTATAAGGTTGCTCACATGATAACGAAGGCACTGAGGAAGATCCATACTGCCATGTACCTGGGGACAGAAAAGTGGTTGACATCAGCGGCAGTAGCGCACCCCCACGGCATTGATGTGCGCTGCGACGCCGCAAGACGTACCCATAAGCTGCCATAGTGTTTTTAATAATCACGGCTTTGCCTTGTTGGTCCACCATTGCACCCATGGCCAGCTCGCAGCAAGGCCTGAACTTGCACGTTCAGTGTCACCGCATGGCAGCATCAGCCCACTCTGCAACCTAATCATGTTTTTGTCTGGTCAACTTTCATACGAATAGACGGTTCTTAAACTCTGAAAGTGCTAACCCGCTAAAACCAGGGTCCCAGCCCACCAGTTCATTCATTTCATCTGCAACCTGCACTGCATCGACCTCTTTTTGCAGCTAACGTCTGTCCTCAGGTACGCTCTAGCTTGGCTGGTTGTAGCCCTGGACGACCAGCAGGCCAGCCGATCCTCACCTCAGCTGCTGAGCCCACCATGGCTGCTCGCAGACACAAGGGGAGTCGAGTTGGCCTCGAGCCGACGCGTTTTCAAAACTCCTACCCGCATCCGACAAGATGCTCATCCCAAAGAAGAACCGTAGGGAGGTCTACAAGTACCTCTTCAAGGGTGAGTGCAGCAGCATCAACACATCAGCAGCAACACAGCAGCAGCAGCAGCAGCAGCAGCAGCAGCGCTTCGTTCAGCTGCGCATGCCAGCCCTTGTCGGCTTCCTTCGCCTCATACATGACTTCTTCCACGTCTTACATGACTCAGGGAGCAACACAGTATATATGTCTTTCCTTGTGCTGTTTGCTGGGTGCAGAGGGTGTGCTGCAGGCTGAGAAGGACTTCAACCTGGAGCAGCACCCTGAGGTGGAGGTGCCCAACCTGCATGTGATCAAGCTCATGCAGAGCTTCAAGAGCAAGGAGCTCGTCACCGAGCGCTTTGCCTGGAGGCACTACTACTGGTGAGCAGCCGCAGCGGCACTCGAGCCCCTGCAGCATGCATTTGGGCGAGGGCAGGTGGAGCAGCAACAGATGCAACAGCACAACAGTGGAAGCCTGGTATGGCAAGCTGCAGTAGCAGCGGTTGTAAGGCGCACTGTGGCTTTGCAGTTGCAGCAGGCACAGGAGCAGGGCAGCGCAAAGGTGCTGGGCCAGCACCACGGCAGCCAAGATCCACATGTTTCTACATGCCGGTTCAAGCTGCACGCGATGGTGCTGTTGTTGGACACTTTCACTCATAAAAGCAGTTTGAGTGGAGCAGTGTTGGCATGCTATTCTGCCTGCACTGGGCTGATGATCATCAGTAGCTGCAGCAATGCAGTGGCCGCAAGCTGCCACATCTTCAGGATGAGCTTTCTTCCTGTTGAGTATGCAGTGTCAGCACCTGTGACACCTTGGCATCTTGATACATCAAGTGAACAGCCACTGCTGAATGCGGCTGAACAACAAAAGCATCTTCACCCTATGCGCAGATACTTCGC
Organism: Scenedesmus sp. NREL 46B-D3; assembly: GCA_014080715.1. Taxonomy (NCBI): domain Eukaryota; kingdom Viridiplantae; phylum Chlorophyta; class Chlorophyceae; order Sphaeropleales; family Scenedesmaceae; genus Scenedesmus; species Scenedesmus sp. NREL 46B-D3. Next base: position 6,126 of record JACERP010001241.1, on the reverse strand, counting down.
CAGCAACAAGGAGAGCGGCTACTAACGTAGCTACACCAGGTACCTGAGTAGACTGCGACAATCACACAGAGGTTGTTGTGCTGCTGCCGCTGTGCCGCCGCCGCCGCGGATGGTGCCGTGTCCCAGGTTCCTCACCGACAAGGGCATTGAGTACCTGCGCGAGTACCTCAACCTGCCCGCTGACGTGGTGCCAGCCACCCTGAAGAAGAGCGCGCGCCCGGCTGGCGAGGGCCGCCGGCCACCCATGGGCGGTGACAGGCCTCCCCGCGGCCCACCAAGGGAGGGCGGCTTCAGGTACGTGCTGCCCAAAGCCACCTGGGGCCACTGCGGCCGAGTAGGGTTTGGTAGGGCTTGGGCGCAGGACCAGGGTGGTGACTGGGGCCTCTGCGACATGTGTCGAGGCAGGCAGGCCATGGGTGTGCATCTGCTGGATGTTCGTGTCGCGCCTGCGTGCACCTTGCGTGGGTGATGGCGCTGCTGCACTTGCATTCCTGAGTCTGCATGCGTCGCCTTGCTGATGGCGCAGGCTCTTGCGTGTACTGACAGACTGCTGGTTGCATCGCCTGCGTGTTGCTTCGTTCCCTTCTTGCCGCTGCAGGGAGGGCTACAGGAGCGGCCCCCGTGAGGGTGGCGGCTTCGGCCGTGGCGGCGACAAGGTGAGCCGGCACACTGTTGAAGCGTCTGCAGGCTGGAGTAAACCTTGGAGTATTAATGGTAGTAGGACTGGTGGCAATGCACACCTCATTGCTGTTCTCTCAGCTCAGCAGGCACTGCGTCGCAGCATCCAGCAAGCATATGTCGCGCAGCACTGTCAGCACTTGGTGCACGATGTTTGCTGAAAGAAGGTGATGCACTGTGTGTCAGGGGCTGTTGTATGCATGGCCGAGGCACTGTCGTGGTGCTGGTGACTTTACTGACGTGCGTCTCCTGCGGGCTGCTTTTGTTGCCTCCTTTTTGTCGCACCGCAGGCCACCGCGCCTGGCGCATACCAGCCCCAGTTTGGCGGTGGCTTCGGCCGCGGCGGTGCTCAGTAAGCACTTGCTGACTCTGCTGCCTCAGCAGAGGACCCGCAGTGTAGCTGCACGGGCAGTGATGCCAGCGTGTTGCTGTGCCTTGGCAGCTGACGTCAGCAGCTGCAGTGCTTGCGGCAGCAGCTGGCGACGGCGGCAGCGTTGCCGATGGTGATGAGTGCGGCTTTGTAACTGTTGGTCCCTCTGTGAACCTGATGCCTTGCATGGATGGTTGCTGCACAGCTGCTGTTTTGAAGTGCAACGGGGTGCTCTCACTTGATGCTGCATGCTTACCAGCAGTGCAGATCATCTGCTGGAGTCCTGCACCCACCATGGCCGCCCGCAGCTGCAATCAGTGGCATTTGACCGTCCTGTGTGTCGGCTGTGTGCAGACGCTATGGTACCCATCCGTCGCTGCAGATCACAAATTTGCAAGGCAACAAGCACTCTGCGTTAGCATGGCGACACGCCTCCAATGCCTCAGATCACTTGCGCACTTGCGACAGTGCACCTGCGCTGCAAAACCCGAGGCTTCAAGCTTACTGAGCACTGTCGCGGACGTGAGCACGTAAGGCTTACTGAGCCCCGTCGCGGACTAGACATCGGCAGTACACTGGAGCCCAGGAGCTGTTGAATCCGTTCTTTTACACTAATGGCAGTGGCGCTGAACCACCACTGGTGGCACCTGCACATCATGTCTTCTTCTTAAGACGGCGACGCTGTACTGTACACCTTGTGAATGCAGGTAATACTAGAATTTAGCAAGGAGAAGCAGAGATCAATGATGCAAGACAGTTCCGCCATGGTGGCGGGGGCCCCATCCTAGCAATGTGAGTGCCGCATTTGCTGCATTGTTTTTGTCAAGTGTGTCTTCCTGCAAATCTGTGCAACTTGTGAAACAAACTCAACCCCTGAACCCTGAGCTGATGGGCTGCCTCATGGCAGCAGCTACACCCTCCTTCCATGGTGGGAACCGCTGCTGCTGCATGTTGGTGTGACGGCTGCTGATCAGCCATGTACGTCCTGACTGTGCATCGCTTGCATGCACTGGTGATGACTGCTGGCGTGGCTGGGCACTGCGTGTTGCTGCTGCTGGGCGTGGATTGCTGCCTGTTCAACTGGCGTACCCCAGCAGCAACGGAATACAGATTGTATCTCACAGTTTGGATGTTACACGACGGGAACATCGCCCGTTTTCGAGCCAATGACAGGCTCATTCTCAATACGGAACACACCGTTTAAAACTCGTTCTATTACACCTGTGCCACTTGGTCGGCTTGCTGTGCGAGATGCTGCGAAATTCATGCCACAGTCATGGTGGTTACCGCACGGCATGGCACAACATGATTGCAAACAACAATATGTGAGGAGCGCAGGTTGTTCTTCGCTGCAAAAGCTTGCCGCCGTTTCCGTTGCGGACCGTAACTTACGGTAGAAACCGCAGCCCTTCAAAGCATGCATGGCTGCAAGGGTTATTGGTGTCTTTACTGTAATGTTGCAAGTACAACATCTGTGCGAGTAATGGCAAAGGCATCAACTTTCGAGACTGCACCGCAGGTGTGCCGTGCAGGTGGTTACTGACTTGCTCCTGAATTTAGCCAGCCACGATGCTTAGAAACAGTCTGAAAGGGGATTCGAAACATTTAAAAGAAGGCTAATATGGATGCGGAACACAATGAGTGGTTTTGCACTTGGTCGGCTTGCTGCGATGTGCTGCGAATTCATGCACCGACCAAAAGCACGGCCACCGCACAGAATGGCTGATGAATACTGTTTAATAACTAATCCATAAATATTGTGGATCGTAGGTTGTATATCGTTGAAAAAGCGTGCCGCCCGTGTCTGCTACGTAAGGAACGGCAGGCCATACAAGCATGGATGGCTGCATGCATGCTCTGATAACGTTTATTTGATGTCACGCACGCAACACTTTGGAATAATATGACAAGGGCATTAACCTGCGAGGCTGCGCCGCAGGTGTGTCGTGCAGGTGGTTACTGCCTTGCTCATGCAGTTGGCCAGCCACGATACTTGAAACCACTTGCAAAGGGCCTTTACCCAATATTTACAAAGCATTTACATGGATTCCGCAGCCAAGGTATCCCCTTGTGCATGGCTGTTGTGATGAAGCACTCGCCTGCAGCGCGACAAAGTGCCGCAGCTGTTACAACGAGACAGCAGCACACATACCAGAAAGTTTGAAAATTTCTCAGGTGATTTAACGTTAACATTAGCATGCGAGCAATGCTTAGTCGCTCCTTTAACAACAGCAGCATACCAATGTTACTGCTGCTGCTGCCGCACTGTGTGACACACAGCAGTGATGTTCAGGATCTGCCCCGGCTTGCAAGCCATTAAAAATTGTGCATTGCACAGAGTAGGAAGGAGGTGGCGGAAGTCTTGAGCACCAATGCAAGACAGTTCAGCGCAATAGAACCAACATTGCCAATAGTTCTAGCACGCCCGGGTGATGCATTCCTGCAAATCACAGCAGCAGTAGGGCCAGTGCACTTGCAAGAATTAAACAAAATGGTAAAGCAATACATGTAGTTTGGATGCACAGCTGCAGCGTGTGACGCAACATAGCCATTGAGTACAAGTGGCTAATGGTGACATGGAGACAAGCTTGTACTAAATGGCGATCATGTCAAAAGGAGTGTATAGAGTGTTGACAATACAGCAGGCTATGCTGACACTGCCATTGGCAGAAGTTCAACCACAGCCTTGCAGACTGCTGAACAGCAGCACACAGCATCGGCACTGATCAAGGGTCACACAGGCTTACCAGCCACGATCAGCTCAGCACTAGTGCTCAGCACTGTGTTCAGCGCTAGTACTGTGTTCAGCGAGCCTGCATGGCATGTGGCTGCAGCAGGGCAGCCACAGTTGCAGCCATGTTCCATTGTTTGGCCCACACCAAAATGGAATCAGCACTTAGCTCAAAGCACACATTAGCATTGCGAACAGGAACAGGGTTTGATAATGGCAATTCAACCAGGTCACATGGCACCGAGCCGGAACAGGCAGCCCAGCACCCTAACATATGTGCGCTCGCAAGGGCTGTGGAAGCCAGCACTGACTGTTATCGTTGCAACCTGTTGCAACTGCAGTATAGCCGGTAGAGCACAACATTCATTAAACAAATAAAACAAGTGCAAGCAGATTAGCGCTGGCACGCGCATCCTTCAGTGCAGTTGCACCAAAACAGCACAATCAATTGCCTTGCAAGGCAAACCCAGCAAGTTGCAATATCGATGCTAAGGTGGCAAACAACATGGCACTGCTGGCTGCACACAGCGCCACAATGTTGGACCAATCGTAGACCAAAGTCACAGGTCAATATGTCAGGGCGGGATGCTAGTGCTGACAACCCACGCTACCTGCGACTTGCACCCAGCCAAGGTACCTCACAGCACCTCATGCATCGGTGACGATGCTATGCTGTAGCCACGGTTGCTTCCTACAGCTGTGTTCTGCTCAGACCAAGCCTTTGACTGACGACTTCACACCACCTGCTGCCTACAGCAAGCCCACCACGTCCTCTGCAAGCCCCGCAGTCAGCATTATTACACCCCCCCACGGACACTTGAACCCTCAGTGCTAGTTCAAGTATATGGCCATCAGCCGGTCACATGTGGCTGTAGCTGCTGCGCGTGCTGCCCAACTTGTATGCTGCAACCAATCTGAGCCTGTCCCTGCCGACCCCGCCTCACCAGCAGCTCCAGCACCACCAGGGAGCAGACGAAGAACAGCACCTGTCCACCCACCAGGTCCGCATCAGCACACCGCCCACTGGGTGCTTGCAGCAGCGCACCCAGGCCAGAGCCAGCACCACCATACAGGTTGCTGATCAGACCCTGCAATGAAGCGTACAAGGCCCCCCGACCACAGCCGCTGCTAGCATGTGAATGCACCATGGCATCCACAACATGAAACGCCCAAAGTAACACAGCGCAGAGGAAGCGCGTGTTTGCTGATGCTGAATTCCAAGTATGGCAGGCGTGTTGGGCCGGCATGTGACGTGTGGGGGGTTGGGTGCCTGCTGCTGGCTCTGCGCCTGGGCAGGCAGGTGCAGCTGCTGCCAGATATGGAGCCAGACGGTGCTGCTGCCAGCTGCTGGGATGCAGTTGCCGCACTGCGCGAGTATGAGGGGGAGCTGCTGCCATCAGAGATGGCGTTTGTTGCACAGTGCCTGACCTATGACGACAGTGCGCGGCCTTCTGCTGTGAAACTGAACAGGCACGAGTACCTGCAGTCTCCTGCCAGCGTGCGGTCTGTTAGTGCTGCAGACTTTGGCAGCAAGGGACTGTTGAGCCAGATTGTCTTCTGCAGCAGCGGCGGCCGGCAGTAGCGGCGGCAGCACCGGCAGTGGCAACAGCAGCGGCGGGCGGACCTGGTGTAGCTGCTGCCTCCCTGCTGATGCATGCGTCGCCTGCAGCAGCCAAGTGCTTTGGCGTGGTTTGTCATGCCATTGATTCCTTGTCCACACACGGAGTCTCATCCTAGTCGGCTGCTGCTTTAAGTGCCACCAGTTTTTCTATTTTGCACCCCATTCATGCAGTGCTGCATCAACTGCGCCTCACTGTGTTAGGCTTGGGCCAAGGCAACTGCAGTATGGCAGACGGTCATGATTCAGTGCTGCTTTGCTACTGCAATGCATGTACGCCGCATTGCTACTGCATGCATGTGCGTGGCCAGTACTTATGTACTGATTTCATAGTAGCTCGCAAGTGGTGGGTGTTCACAGAATCACATGACGGTGACGTGGGCTCTGATTGTGTCAGTGATTGCTGACTTGCCCTGCATGAATTCAAATGCTACTTAGGTTACTGGCAGCCTGCAGCAACTTCAAACAGATGGATCTGCCCACTAGCAACATTGCATGGCTTTGTTGGCATGTTGTGATGGTGCAAGTGGTGCTTGCAGAGGCCAATTTGCTGTGTGCAGGCTCTGGGAACATTGATCTCTGTCAACCCTGGCTGCTGACCCGGCAGGTAGCTTTGGAATCACAACAGAGGCACCAGGCTGTGCTGGCACCATGCCCAGCAGTTTTGTGGTGACTAGCTTGACTGCTGGTGGCGGTCTTGCTTTGAATTTGTTTTGTGCTTGCTGCCAG
>JACERP010001240.1:0-24664 GCA_014080715.1 Scenedesmus sp. NREL 46B-D3 | reverse complement strand
CACACCATGTATGAACTCAGGCACCGTGCCTTTGTCGCGTGCAGGTGACTACTCGCCCACGTACTGGGCCACGCAGCTGATGCTGATCGCCCTGCTGATGATCACCTTCACGCTGCTGCCCTACCTGACAGGTGAGACGCAGGGACATGCTGCAGCCAACAAGCGTCCCTGCTTATGTGCTGCTTGCATCCATGCTTGCTCCATGCAGAGCAATGCAGTTTCATTGTTGCTCTTTCAAGCATCTGCAGCTGTTGTGTTCCAAGTCCAATGCAGTCTGGGCAGTGGCAGCGCGCAGTTGAACATGCGGTTGAGGGTACTGCATGCAGCATGCTGAATGTAACACTGCTGTGCATACCGTCAGATGTGTCAGCAAATGTTAATGCCATCATCAGTGTTTGGTGCCACCAGCGGTGCCTCCAGTCACCTGTTGTGCTTGGTTGTGTGCTCGACTGCTTGCAGGACAGCTGATGAACGCACTGGCCTCTTCAACGCCCTACCAGCGCAAAAGGTACATGCTGACAATGCATCGGTGGGCTGTCGTGCGCTGCCTGTGCATGCATTCCTGTTGCCGCTTGGCCGCTGACGACAATGCCACCGATTCCCTGTACTTTGCTCCTTTCTTTGTGTTGCTATAGACATGGATGGTGCCAGATGGCTGTGCAGTGCACGCTGCCAGAGGTGCTTGCTGACTTTCTATGCTTACACCACAAGTGCTCTGCCCTCCCTGCTGCTGCTGCTGCTGCTGCTGCAGGTTTTCCAGCTTCAGCAGGCACAGTGATGTGAAGCATGTCGTGTTCATGGGAGCCGTTGATGACGGACCAACAATGGCAGGGGTGCGTGAGCGGTGACGTGAGAGGGCATCACACATTCAACGCAACTGCAACATGGTATCTGTCCACCTATGTATGGTTCAGTTCTGCAGTTCAAGGCTGGTGTCACAGCTACTGAGCTAGACAAACTACCACACAGACGGTGCATGCGGACACGTGGTCAGTTGCTATCTTGCCGTCGAAGTCTGCAAACAAGACAACTTGCATATGTGTTTTGAACCGTGCACTGTGCGCTGGCAGATCCTGAACGAGCTGTACCACGCTGACAAGGGCTTCAACCACCAGAAGGCGGTTTTCTTGAGCACTAAGTTGCCCAACCTTGACATCCAGCACGTGCTGGCGACACACCCGGCGTCAGCAAAACTCACCTATCTGCAGGGCAGCCCGTTCAGGATGGAGGTGAGTCGCCTACTGCTATCTGTCCCTGAGTATCACAGATGCTTTGTGCAGCACCTGCTGGCATGTGCTCGTGGACGAGCGCAACTGGAACGGCTCCATGCGGCCCATTGGCAAGATGGAGATGGAGTGACCAGCTTGCAGCATGCTATATGACAATGCAGGGGAGATACCTCTGGTTGGTGGGGTGTCATGCGTTGCTGGGCCAGGGTTGTCGCTGTTGCTGGCTCAATGCACTGTGCTCAGTCATGGATGGCCTACTAAAACGTGTCTATGAGGTGACCATGGACCCTCACCTGAGCTGCAGCCGTACATACGCACTGAGCCTCACCAACCAGCCACAAAGGTCTGGACACCTCAGCCAGTTTCAACGACGCGCCACACCAGTCCACCCAGTGCGCGATCACGTGCTGCTGGCCCCTGCTCCAGGACCTCCACCGGGCCAGCATTGAGTAAAGCCACGCGGTGTTTCATCGTGCGCCCAAGCACGCAGAGGAGCCGCTGCTGGCTGACAGGCATGCAGTCATGATGACGCTGGCGGTGGGGCAGTACCTGCAGGTGCGCGGGCCCTCAGTGCTCCAGGCGCTGTGGTCTTGCGCTGTGACGCTCATGTCTCGTGGTGTAAAAAGCTTTTTGCACTCAACTGTTGTTGGGCGGTTAGATGCCCTACCTTGCTGACGTGATGTAGGCAGGGTTGATATGATGACGCCCAATCATCCAGGCGATGAAGTGGCCGTGCAATCTTGGGATCAATGCTGCATGTGCCTCTGTCAAAGGACTCATTGCATTCATGCCTGCAGCTGGCGTGCACAACTGCATCACGTCCTGCTGCTGCTGCTGCTGCTGCTGCCTGCTGCTGCTGCTGCTGCTGCGCAGAATGCGCATGTTACGCTGCGAGAGAAGCTGAGCTACCTGCCCAACCGGATCACGCACTGGCTCAGACAGGGAAGGTGCGCGGCGGCTGTCATGCTGGCAACGCTCTCCTTCAACCTTGGTGCCAACTCAGAATGCAGCGGCGGCATTGTGCACCGAATACAAAGTTCTGTGAGTATCAACACAACCATGCATCACCTCCACGCACTGACCCATGCTTTGCTACTCACCTGTGGCCTCACTGACACTGAAACCAATTCTCTCGCCTGTTGCGTGCACCGCCTTGCTGGCAGACGTCGCCGCCCGCAGCTTTGCCCAGCATGTTTGTGCAGACTGTGCTGCCGGAGGGGCGGCTGAGGCTGTACCAAGCCGTGCAGAGCCTGCAGGCACCCGCAGCAGCAGCGGCAGCAGCAGACGGTCTGCACAGCAATGCAACAACCAGCGCTCCAGCAGGCGCGGCACATGCCCACAGCAGCGCTGGCACACCGGCAGCAGCTGCACCCAGAGATGCCACTGCATTCTACCACAGCAGCCCCTTCAAATCCAGCCAGGTCAGCGAAGACAGCGCTGACAGTGGCAAGCAGCAGCAGCAGCAGCAGCAGCAGCAGCAGCAGCAGCAGCAGCTTCTGAGGCGGCTGATGCCGACAGGTGCTCCGTTTTGGCGCAGGTTTGCTGCCCGGATGCACGTGCTGTGCCTGGGGGAGTTGCGGCATGCGCTCATGGCGCACTCGTGCGTTGGCGTGCCTGGGGTGATCAGCCTGCTGGGCAACCTGTGCGTGACCAGTGACTTTGAGGTCGAGGACCTCGAGAAGGTGAGGTGCAGGGTTCGAACCCCAGTGCATGCGGTGAGGTTTTGTGATGTGGGAGCGTGTGTCTGGGTGATTAGCCTGCTGGGCAACCTGCAGGTGCCCGTGACTGGTAAGTGGAGTCCACTTGTGGCGGTGAGGTGGCATTTGGGAGCATTGTTGGCTGCCAGCTCTCACAAGGGCGATGCCCTGGGGCGATTAGCCATATAGGCAACTGAGTGCTGCCATTCACTCTGAGTGAGGACCTTGGAAACGTGATGAACAGTGCTCAGTTCCTGGTGTAATCATGATTGTTCTGCAGTGCCGGTGAAACAAACCACCACAGGTTTGCAGTGTCGCACCTAGGGGCTGTGGTGACTAGGCTGCGCAGCTATGCCAGGCTGGTAGGACCTGTGCAAGCTGCCGGCCTTCCACACACGCTGCATCGCCTCCACTCACCACCTTCCCATGCAGAACATCTGACGAAACCTGTCAGGTCTGTCAACCACACGACCTGCAAAGGCTTTTCGTCTGCCTCCTATCTCTGCGCATGCCGCACACACATGCTTCGTTGAATAGCTGCTCTCCACTGAAACACTGACGCGGGGTGCAGCTGGCAGAGGCATGCGCCCGGCTACGTTGGGACATGCTGCGCGCCGGTCAGCAGCTGTACAGGCTGCTGCCGTTTGCCCCGGTTGTGCGGCAGTGCGCCTGGGACAGCATTCACGCTCGCATGTCTGGTGACAACACCCACTCCCACATGCCTGCCACATGCCTCCTTGCCGGGCACCCTGGCCACCGCAGTGGCAGGAGGTTGTCACTCGCTCTGCGTGGACAACGCGGCAGCAACTGACCAGTCCATCCTGCTACAACGATGCAGGCGTCGGAGGTTCCCTCCTGGCTGCGTGAGTACATGGTGGGCGCCAGCCACGAGCTGTACGAGCTGCGGGCGTTCCCGCGCGTGCTGCACGGCCACAGCTTCAGGACAGCTGCCGGCTTCATCTTTGACAGCTGTCATGCTGTGCTGCTGGCTGTTGAGGGCACGGCTGGCGGCGACAGGGGCAGGCTGAGCATTGCCAGCCTAGATCAGGTGGGCCCATGGTTTGAGGTTGGGTTCAGGGTTCAAGGCGTGCAGGGTGATAAGGCTGTGAGGCGATGGGGGTGCACCCATGAAGTTACGAGGAAGTTGCTAGTGACAGCAGCGCAGCCACAGGGTGCGTCAACCCCCACGGCAGACTACGCTGCATTTGGGGGTGTCGTGCCGTGCACCACTGCTACAGGGTTGCAGCTGGTGTTGTTCCACACAACAGGCACCAACGCTGGCTCCTTCGTGTCTTGCTCCCTGCGTTGCAAGAGGTTTTGGAAGACATGCCTGTGTTCTTGAATGTTGATGGCATCTGCATCACCCACGAAGCTACCTGAACTCACACCCGCGAAGCCGCTTCCAACTCGATGTCTAACTGAAAAAAAACCACTATTGCACTTGCAGGAGATCACTCCAGACATGCGCGGCTTCCTCGTTGCCGACGACATGACCAGTGTGGTGGTGCTGCTGGATGCTGACGTGGCAGACTTCCAGCACTGGCAGCAGCACCGACAGCAGCAACAGCAGCAGCAGCAGCAGGGTCTGGAAACCATAGATGCCGAAGCAGCGGAGCTGGAGGCCTCAAAGCTGCGTGCTGGAAAGGATGCAGCTCAGCATGGCGCGTCGCCAGCAGGCGCGCAAGCAGTGGCAGCCCCGCAGCACTCTGCCAAGCAGCCGCAGCAGCAGCAGCAGCACGTCAGCGGTGTAGGCTGGGGCAAGATGACAGGGCACATCAGCATCCAGGCCTCGGGTGGGAGTGCGTGGGAGCTGCGGCACAGCAGCAGCATCGGCAACGTGGACATGCGCAGGGGCACGCGGAGGAAGGGGGCCGGGATGCTGCTGGCGCAGCAGCGGCAGCTCTCCAGCCAGGAGGTGCGGCAGCCGCAGGATGTGTCACTAGTGGTGCGGCGGCTGTCACATGTAGCAGCAAGCTGGCTCCTTGTCTGCGCTGTTGCACGTTCACCCCGCCATCCTTCGACCACCAAACGCAGCAGCAAAGCAATGGCCATGTAGCGTGCTGCTGAGGCGTGCTGAACAGGAGTGCTGAACATGCCTGTGCAACGTCAGAGTGTAGTGGCTCAAGCTCCGCCTGCTGCATCATCGTCGGCGATTGACACACCGCCGCTGCAGAGCTTTGGTGAATCCAGCTCAGCACACAGCACAGCCGAGCAAGGGGAGTGGCTGTTCCAACCAACGCCCGAGGACTGCGCTGCTGCAGAGGCAGCTGAATGCACCTCCGACCTTACAACAGAGCACGTTGCTGTGCACGGCTCTGCTGCTGTTCCGGACAGTCTGGGCACTGGCAGTGCTGCTGCTGCTGCTGCTGCTGCTGCTGCTGCACACATGCTCGGCAGAGGTGGGCCGCGCATGTCTCCCGCTGCATCTGCTGCCTTTGCTGCCATTGCTGGCACCGCCGGCGGCGGCAGCAAGGACCAATCAGGTGAGAGTGCTGAACACTGTCACCACACACACGCTTCACAGTACGAGGTCGGCAGGATTGCTGCATCATGGAAGTGAGCAGCATGTGATGTGCTGTGAGTGCAGGCTGGTGGACCGCGCTTTGCAGCCAGCGTCTTCACGCTCAGAGGGGTGTTCACTGTCTCTGCGGCAGAAAACATGCACTGGATGGTGCTGCAGCTGCAGCACACGCATGCTGGCAAGCCTCGCAGGCAGGTCACAGGTTTGGTCTGCATGCAGTCGTCTCTCTGCAGTTAATGCCGCTGCCTCCGCTGGTGCTACCACAATGCACCGTGCTGGCATGCAGGTAACATTCACCTGCCTTGATCACTCAGCAGGCAGCCTCTCATGCTTCAGGACAATTCTGTGCTGGCGCTGGCTCTGCTGCTGCTGCTGCTGCTGCTGCTGCTGCTGCTGCGGCTGCAGGCCATGGTGCCGCGCTTGCTGCTGTGATCCACCTGCTGCGCTCCCCCAGCAGGCAGCTACAGCGCTACGGCCAGGCCTTCATGCGCCAGCACTACCACATGAGGGCGCCACAGGCAGTACAGGTGCGCGGTGGAGGGCTGTACTGCCTTGCAGCGGTGTCTGTTCAAGCGGTGGACAGTAACATTTTCAAGTTTTAGAATCGACAGGAACACCTTGCATGCGGGCTGCTGCCGCAGTACATGTGCGTGCTTGGGAGCTGTGCTGGGTTGCAGTGATGTGGAAGTGCAGTCAGGAGCCAAACACCAACAACAAATGTCACATAGGGCTTAAAGCACGATGCAGCCAGGCGCTCTGTGGCAGCCTTGGCTGCATTGCAGGGAATGATTGTTGCACTGCTCTACAGCTGTAAACCAAATTTTGGTTGCCCCAGCATCCAAGGCAGTACGTATTGTTGTTGCTACAACACAAAGGCAGTACAAATTGTGGTTGCTACAGCATCACAGGCAGTACCAGCATGACCCCCATACCGCTATGACAGCACATCACAAGCTGGAAAGCACCAAAGGCACGCACAGCATACTAAGGACACTGCATTGTGACGGCTGCTGCTGAAGCAAGCTTTACTCTGGCCTGTGAACCGATCTTGCGACGGTGTGGATGCTGCTGATCTGTGCTGCTGCTGCAGAGTGCAAGCGGCATAGTTCTGCAGGAGGTGCCTGAGGCGATGTCGGGCACATGCTGGTGGTGGGGCTGCCACGCAGCCAGGAGGCCCTGCTGGCGCTGCTGGCCCCGCTACGCAGCAGGTGGGTGAGTTTGACCAGGTTTGACCAAGGTTGACTTTGACCAGCTGGGTGGCGAACCCAAACGTGCCAGCAATACAGGCACCTTTGCACAGCAGGCAAGAGGAGTTGATGGCTGACCATGCTTGACCTTGTTTGAGCTGTTTGGTGTCAGCTGAGTGGCAGACCGAGGTGCGCCACCCCAGCGGGCCCAGCTGGCACTGCAGGCGTGTCTGCATGCTGTATGAAAGCAACAACAGGCAGTAGCTGCAGGTGTCACCAATGCAACAGGATGGTGGGTGGGGTGCTGGTGGTGCAGTACAGTCACGGACGTGCTCCTGGCAGCGGCGCTTCCAACATCGCTGGGACAGCTCACGAGCGTGGCGTGCGTGTGCAGTAGTGATGTCGGTGCTCTCTTTGCTTTGGCACCAGCACCAACCCTGGTCGAGATGCAGGCGAAGGTCGAGGCCCGGATGATTCTTACTTGCTGGTCTGCTGCTGCTGCTGCTGCTGCTGCTGCTGCTGCTGCTGCTGCTGCTGCTGCTGCTGCAGGTGCCTGTCGCGGTGGCGTCCGCTCGTCATCATCGACGGGCAGCCTCCTGGCACCGGGGTGTGCTGGAAAACACTGGCCCAGTTCAGAGACACCTTCTTCATCCAGGTACGCTGCCTGTGTGCTGAGGCACCTGGTGCGGATCGACCTGTAGCAGTGAAGGGATGCCAACACATGTGCAAGCACTGTTGGAGCGCTGTTTACTGTGGTGTAACGCGGCTGCTTGTGCAGCAACATGCATGCTCCGACCCCATCAAGCATCTTTGGTGCTGCTGCTGCTGTGTGTGGACAGTTGATGGCTTGATTGATAAAGAATGCAGTGCTGTAGGTCATTGCCGTGGCTGCTTCCCTGGCCACTTTGCATCTTTGAATGTTCTTGCCCTGCTCGTGCATCACGTGCGCTGCTGTCTGCTGCCACTGCTCACATGGCTTGAACAACCATGCGCTGCTGCTGCGCGCCAGCTTAGCATGTATCCTCTCACCCTGCTCGTGCGTCATCACTGCTGCTGCTGCTGCTGCTCAGATGACTGATGGCTTGAGTGACGCGCTGCTGCGAGCCAATGCGGAAGCTGCTGCGCAGGCCATCCTGCTGTCGCCACTGGCAGCTTATGAAGAGGAGACTGAAGACGCAAATCTCGCCGGCAAGGTCATGACAGGTAAGAACATGGGTGTCCGCTGCTGCTGCTGCTGCTGCTGCTGCTGCTGCTGCTCTGGCCTCTATGTATTTTGGACAAAGCTGCACAAGGTTGAAGCTCGCTGCAGTGCGATTGGGCCGTGATAATGCTCACCTGGTACCTTAACTGCAGGCTGTTAAACCTCTGCTGCTGCCATCTTGCTCCTGCTGCTGCTGCTGCTGCTGCTGCTGCTGCTGCTGCTGCCAACCTGTGCATCTGCTGTTGCTGCTGCTGCTGCAGACGCCATGGTGTTGAGCATCTTCCAGCTGCTGCGCAGCCTCAACCCCGCCATGCAAGTCATGACCGAACTCATCCTGCCGCAGAACATGGGCTACCTGCTGCCGGTGGCCCCGCTGCGCAGCGTGCCGCCCCGCCGGCAGGCGCTGCTGTCGCCCTCCTACGTGTCCGGCGCCGTGTTTGTCCCCCAGCTGCTGGACAATCTCATGCTGTCCACCTACTGCAACGACGCAGCGGATCGCATCATCCTGCAGCTGCTGCACAGGTGGCACATGAGCAGCTGCTGCGGCGAGGGGCTGCAGGCGCAGCTGGCGCAGCGGCAGGGGAGCGGCTCTGCTGGGCTTAGTAACAGCAGCAGCAGCAGCAGCAGCAGCAGCAGCAGCAGGGTCAGGACCCGGGATGGTGGAGCAGGTAGACAAGCAGTACCGCAGCAAGACTCTGCAATTGAAGCAGCGGCAGCAGCAGCAGCAGCAGCTGGGGTGGAGGCTGGGCCTCGCAATGCAGACATTGAGATGGGCCTACTTGACAACAGCAGCAGCGGAGGTACAGCAGCACAGCAGCAGCAGCAGCCAAGGGTGCAGTTTGCGCCAAGCTTTGTTGGCAGTGCCCTGCATGATGGGGCTGCTGCTGCCGCAGCGGGGAGTGCAGGGGTGCCTACCATCTTGCAGGTGTGGGTGCAGCTGTCACAAACGCCAGGCCATGCAGTATGCTGACTTAACGTGCATTTGCACACATTCGCGCACATTCTGCCTGCGGCCACTGTGTATGATGTTGCCATGTCAGCTGCTACTTTGCCTTGCCCGTGTGCATCGTGTGTCTGAAGATCAGCGCTGGTTGCCTGGGCATGACGCACAGCTGCTGTTGCTGCATGCAGCCAGGCTGAGCCTGTGATGACGCCTTACAAACACTAACACAACAATCTGCTGTCCATGTTTTATGCCCGCAGATTAGCACAGACTGCCCGGGCACAACATATGGCCGCCTGTTTCACCAGCTGCTGCTGGAGCCTGGGCTGCTGCTGCTGGGGCTGTATAGGCCTGTGCACCAGGACGGGCTGAGCTTCAGGGCAACAGTCACCAACCCGCACTACGTGAGTGCCCTGTGACCGACAACGGAATGCAGAGGATTGCACTTGAAATGCACAGAATCAATGGTGAAGGCGCTGTAGTGTATCAAAATGCACCTGGACTGTACATGACATGAAATGAATTGTTGCAAGACGTCAGATATGCATACTTTCAGTTGCAGGCCTTCAAACATGCATGTCTGCAGCTAAATGCAATCATGCTGGCACCTTCTCATGGCACACTACCTTGCCTCTATAAGAGCCGTTGCCAGCTTCATTAAAACCAAGGACAGCTGCTCAACAAACTCCTGCATGTTCTGCTGTGCTGTGCTGTCACCTCATTCGGTGCATCAACATCACGCAGAGCACGCTGCTGCAGCCTGGAGATGCAGCCTTTGTTGTCGCCACGCTGCCCTTCCCGGCTACGGTTGGAGACACTGATGCAGCAGCAGCAGCAGCATGGCCGCAAGGGACACGTGGCTTCAACAACTTGCAGCCACCACCCAGCTGCCCGCCTGACAGCCTAGACCTCCCTGCCGCTGCTGCTGCTGCTGCTGCTGGGGGTGGTGGCGGCAGCACTGCTGCTGGTGCTGGGACGTGCAGCAGGCGTGGTGATGCTGTAGTCCGCAGCTCAACCCATGAGACAGCGTTCGGCATGTGTCAGCAGCACGGCGGCGCTGCCATGCCACCTCCTGCAGGTGCTGCTGTAGCTGCTGAGAGTGCTTTCACTGCAGCAGCAGCGTGCCGGCACTTGCGGCCACCCAGCCAGAGCAGCGGCTGCGCTGAGCTGTCCCTGGGGCCCTCAATAGCATCAATAGCAGAAGGTTCCGATGAGGGTGGCAGCAGCAGCAGCTGCAGCAGCGTGTGTGAAGCAACACAGGAAGAGGCACTGGCAGGCATTGCTGCAGCTGCAGTGGCGCTTACCAAGTTTGGAGATGATCCAACAGCAGGCAACGCAGCAGCAGCACCAGTTCCTGGTGCTCAGATAGGGGCAGCTGCTGCAGCTGCGCCTCACTTGACCCCAAATCAAAAGGCAGAACAGGGCTTCAGCAGCAGCTCAACAACAGCAGCAGCGGCAGCAGCACATGCAGCAGGTGAAGCTGGTAGTGAGGGCGCAACACCTGCCACTGGCGTCGCCCCACACAGTACATCCCGACGCTCTGCCAGCGTCAGGACTGGTACTGTTGTCAGCCCGATGGCTGCAGCAGCAGCAGCAGCAGCAGCAGCAGAGGGTGCGGGTCTGCCTGCAGTGCACACCACAGAGCTCTTGCAGCAGCAGCAGCAGCAGCAGCAATGTCCCAGTGACTCACAGCGGTTAGCCCTGCCAGGTCAGCGAGGCACCCCCGCTGCCATCCGGCTGGCAGCCTCTGGTGATCAGAACAACTGGGACCTGGGCTGCCCTGCTGCTGCAGCAGGCGGCTCTGCAGTTGCCAGAGCTGCTGTGGGCTTTGAGCGGCAGTGCAGCAGCAGTGAAGCGGAGGAAGCAGCACCTCCGGCGATGGTGCTGAAGCTCCCGGGCGTTACTACAACGTATCCGAGGGGCGGTGGTTGGAATACTCGGCAGGGTGCTAAAAGGAAGGTGGTGGTTACTTCGAGGACATTAGCTGAGTTGAGCTGACCCAGCTGAGTTAGAGTGTGCTGACGTGAGTTGATGAAACCTTCCCCTACGGACGCAACCCCACCGTTCACTACCCAGGCATCACCTTAGGAGGCATCTTTATCAGCCTGGGAGCTGTTTTCCCCCGGGGTGGGGGCGTAAGTTACTAGCAGCCAACTTCCCCACTGTAGTACTTCAAATTTTCGAAGTTACATGGTTAGAGTGCTGCTTCTTCTTGACATGGGTTCACTGCAAGTTCACTGTAAGTTCACTAAAGACGATGTACTGCGTGGCTAGGAGTGTAACTGGTGCATTAATTAGGAACTGGTGGGTTTCCAGACAGCGAAACTCAGCAGCACTGCATGGGGCCAGACCGAGATCCGCAGCTGACACACTAATTCCTGCCAGTGGTTCCTGTTCTCTCTCAGCAGCAGCAGGCATCACTTACCTGTACATCGTCAGCTTTGTGCTGCTGCAATGATTGGCGATCAAACTCTGTACACTGGGCACGGCAGGCTACAGTCGGTTACATTCGGTAAGCAGTCAGATAATCTAGGCGTATCTGTGCATCATTTTTGCATGGTGATAAACAAAACACTAATCCGTCCTATGGTGGTGGCAGGGTACTCAAGCGTTGAGAACTGCATTTATCCCACAGGAATCACCCCCTGTAGTCCCGCCCAGGCCGAAGACCACCTGAGACCACCCCTGCCCTAGGACACTAGGATGCACATTCCCATTGGCAGCTACGAGATTCTCATGGGTAGTGAAACTGGGGGTACGTCCATGGTTCCCGCCTGCGGCAGACGAGCGGATATGTGCATGTTTGCGCAGGCCCAGGTTGTGGATGGCATCTAACGAGCAGCAGCACTGTACAGGTCAAACGTGACGTATGGCATCATCGTCATAATCTTCATACCCATTCAAGCCATAGCATCAACGCCATCGGCCCCGCGCCCCACCAGGACGGAATGAAAAGGGAGCACTGCTCCAGAATGTTTGCAAGTATTGCGCACATCCAAGCCTTCACAAGTAATTCAGCAAAACATGACGACACCATCCGACATCTTCCAGAACTGCCCCAAAAATCATCAGACACAAACGCAACACCTTGGTTGAAGAATTAGACATGGACAAAATGCTGAGCAACTTCTCAGCCCAACCAGGCAGGGATCTGATCTCAGCAAACATACTATCCCTCTGAGCAGAGGTAGCAGGGCAATCAAACCTCAAGTGAGAGGACACGGCACTAGCATGCAGTACACTGGCAGCCACCCAACCCCTTGCATAAAAGCGAATGACTGCTGCTCAAGTGCTGAAATGGAATCAGCTCTGCGATCCCCATTCTGACTAGTACGCTCATGCACACACAGACAACCCATACGAACACGCATCAGCAATTCAATTCCATGTGCTGTTGCCACTGAACGCAAGTACGGCCTAGGCCTAATGAAACCCAAGGTATTGACATGAGTGAGAGGACATGAATGGGATGCACATGAGCAACATACCGACTCAGAGGAGTGCTCCAACGTTTCACATGCAATCCTTTCAGCATGTAGCGTCCTGACCTGCATGTTGACATGGCTCTTGCAATCTCATCTCATTTTTCACACTTTGGAAGTTACATGGGTAACTTCGCCCGTCTGGGGAGCCAATGACAAGCTCATTGTGCAAAGAGCAAAACAAAAGCAAGCCACTCACTGGCTCTGCCTGCTGCTGTCTCAACATTCACACCATACTTGCACAACAGGCTTTGCAATACAATACAATAATACAATACATCTTCAGGGTTGAAACCTGACCTCAGGCACTAGCCCAGCGAGCCGCTATTCCGCTCATGAGGTGATTGTAGTTGTACCCAGTCTTTCCTTCGTTGTTTGGGCGATCGAAACCACCCGCGCAAGTCCGTCAATTCCAGTTGCTTTTTAAGCCCAGCCACGGGCAGTTGGACCAGGATTCGAACCTGGGTCTCCAGCATGCGATGCACGTACTTATGCCACAGCGTAACTGCCACAGCACCATTAGGACGTCTCCATTCAGCTACAGATACTTGAAGAAAACAAGGCAACTTGGGGGATCCTGCCCTCATCCATGCGCACAACATGCCCCAGCCACCTCAGGCGAGCGGCCGCAAGGTGTTCTGCAAGGCTAACTGTGCCACACTGCTTCCTGATAGTCACCAGACGGTGTCTATCAAAGAGGCGCACGTGTAACAGCTGCCGCAAGCAGCTAGAATGTACACACTCCAGGCGCTGCGTCTGTTGCTTAGTCAAAGCCCATGTCTCACTGGCAAACATAATAACAGGCAAAACATACGCATTGTGGCATCGCATCTTCACACTCACAGACATGTTCTTCATCCCCCAGAGTCTCTGCATTTGAGCAAACCTGCCTTTGGCCTTGCTTATGCGGGCACATACTTTTGCATCACAAGTGGCAGTTGTATCAACAATGCCACCGAGATACTTGAAGCTAGACACGTAGTTTGCCACCCCTCCTGACAGCTGCACACCTTGCGGCGGAGGACCAGTAGAAGCGGGTGCCAGAGGTAACAACTCTGTTTTGCTGGCACTGATACGCATGCCCATTTTGTTGCAAATGTCATCCACATTCCTGAGCATGCATTCAAGCTCCTCCTGACAGCAACTCATGAGCACCATATCATTTGCATACAACAAAGTGGAAAGGGTAATCAAGCAGGAACCAGCACCGGTTGACCTTTGGAACAGCTCACCATTTGCATGGTAAGACAGCTGCACACCACAGCCCTCTGGCATTGCTGCCTGCGCCTGCCTAACTACACAATCAAAGAACACGTTAAACAGCAAAGGAGCAATCACGCACCCCTGCCGCACCCCAGTGCTGATGTCAAACCACTCTCCTACTCTACCTGCCAGCTTGATTGCTGTTTGAGTGCCTGTGTGCAGATCAGTGAGCAACTGTACTAGTTTGTCATGAACTCCATATGCTCGTAGCACACACCACAGTGCATGTCTTGGTATGGAGTTATATGCTCGAGTCATATGCTTTTGTCAGTCAACAAAAGCCATGTACAGCGGCTGCTTGTGCTCACGACACTTAGACATAAGCATTCGCAAGGTGAATGCAGCATCTGACAGACCTCTGTTTCTCTTAAAAGCACTCTGGCAATCCAGCAACTGTGACTCAATCTGGGCGTTCACCCTGCTGAGCAGCAGCAATGCATACACCTTGCCAGGAATGCTAAGTAAGCTGATTGGCCTGTGATTGCCTGTTAGCTTAGCACTGCCCTTGCCCTTGTAGAGCGGCACAAGTAAAGCACGCTTCCAATCAACCGGGGCCTTGCCAGACACCCACACTGCACAAACCACTCTATGCAACCACTCTGCCATCAGCGGCCCAGTTTTTAGCAAAGGCGCAGTGATGCAATTAACACCGCCTGCTGCACCATTCCTAAGAGCTGCAATTGCCTGAGCCACCTCTTCAGGTGACGGTGGGGATGCTGCTGCCCTCAGGTCATTTCCACTGCTGCTGCTGTCGCTGCTGCTACTGGAAACATGCGCCGCTTCAGGGGTAATCGTACCACCTTTGCTGCTGTTGTGACTGACTCTGCCCTTGAGGGAGGCTTCCACACCGACAATGAGCTGCTCCATGAGCTGCTCCTGCTCAGCAGGTACGCTATCGCTGCTGAAGACCTCCTGGAAATGCTCCTGGAATATGTTTAGCTGCTCCTGCGCACTGCATAGTGTGGTGCTCCCATCTTTGCTGAGAAGGCCTGCTGAACCAACTGCTGCCTGCTTCTCCTTGAACATGCCTTGCACGAACTTGTGGAAACCTGACATCCGCCCTGTCTTCCACAGGTGCTCCGCATGCGCTGCCTGCGCAGCAAGCTGCCGATGATCTGACAGAATTGTGACGCCTGAAATTTGTATGCGTGCAAACGACTGCTGCATCACCTGAGCCAGCCAGGAGGTAGCTGCCATGGTGCAGACTACACGCACAACTAGCGAGCTGGTGGCGCCTACAGCCACAGCCGCATAGGTATGGCGGTCCCCAGCTGGGGCCAGGCCAAACAGCATGGGTGATGATGTGAGCAGCTTTGGCAGCAGCTCTACAACTGCTGATGACTGCGTGAACGTGACCGTGAGCCGGATTGGAGACCTATCGGACGCACTGGCTGTGTCAGCTGATGCATGCACCGAGCTGATCAATCCCACAAGCCCCTCCAGCCGGCGCTTCCTCCCGTTGCTGATGATGCGAGTCATAAGAAAGCCCTTCATGGAGGACATCAAGGGCTTCCTCATGACCTGCATCATCAGCAACGGGAGGAAGTGCCGGCTGGAGGGGCTTGACTCAGTCTATTTCCAGTTCTGCAGACATCATGTGCAGGGCAGGCAACAGCAAGTTCCCGTGGAATTTGGCTTGCGTTCATGCAGCAGGCCCATGCCAGTGAGGTGTAAGCGTGTGCATGTCCAATCCGATTAATGGCTGGAAAGCCGCAACCGGGTAGTGCTGTGACAGCAGCAGCGCAGTGGACAGCCACTGTGAGATGCAGTGATTTTGAGCCTCTGGCAAGGACCAGCGTCGTCCATCAAACACCTGTCATTGCGGCTGAACCATATCGCGCGTAAGACTGGGATTGACCAGAATAGCCATTTCCAGGGGTGTTGCAGGTGAGGGAAATCTAGGGTGATACACAGCGACAACCTGAAGTCGAGAGGAGCCCCCGGCAGACGTGCTGCCGGGAGCCAGGCTTGCAGTACCTGCTGTGCCCACGACCACACCTCCTGCGCAGCTGCACATGAGAACAAGATATGAGGGATATCGTCAGTGCCTTGGTGGCACATCGGACAGCTATATGGCTGGTTCCGATGCAGGACTTTAGCTGAAGTGGGCAGTGAGTTGTTGAGCACCGCATACAACGTGTCCAGCCACCTGCGAGGCATGCGAGTGCGCCAAACCTTCTTAAACCAAGCACGATGTAGTGACATGAGAGGCTGAGGCAGCAAGTGCCGCCATTTGCGCAGCACTTGTGGTGAGGGATCTGCGCGAGGGAGCACAGCAGCAGTATACAAGTCCTTGGCCGACAATGCAGCGAGTGACTTGGCGGCACCTGGTTGCAATTCCCATGTATCCAACCATGTGACTAATGGCATGCGTGGGCCTGCGAATGGTGCATCAGGGAGGTTGAATGGGAGCAAGGCAGCCAGAATGCTGAGGAGACGCGGCTCCGAATCTGCGAGGCGCGGAAGCGCAGCATGCCACTGTTGTTTGAGCAGAGCAAGGTCAGGCCGCATGAAATAGATGGGTTGAACAATATGGGCTCCTGCATTGCTTGGCGCATGGTCAGGGCGTGTGTACGCCTGTGCAGTGGGTGTTGACGCACATAAGAGTGTAATGCAGTTAGTCCTGGGGAGGCAGCAATTAGCCTCGTGATGTGGGGGTGCGAGCAGAACAGTGCGTGTATGCCCAGGTTGAAAGGGAAAGTGACCAGCCGCAGCACCGCCCTAAGATTGTGAAGGCACCTAGCCTCTGTAGATCGCATCAATTGCAACAGTGTCCCAAAGCGCATGGCTGCAATGTATGTAGGTAGGTCTAGCATACCAACACCGCCATACTTCGGGTGTAAGGAAGCATCGGCCACACTCATCCTGTAGCACTCCGTTCCAGGTCTAGCAGGAACGTCTGCTTTGTTATTTCAGGACAAAGTTGCGGTACAAACCAGTTATCGACTGCAGGAAGCGGCTGTTTTGCTGCTCACTGGTAAAACGCAAAGCACACAAGACTGCAGAGAGTGCATACGTTCTGGCGGTCAGTGCCCTGCCAAACGTAGATAAGTCAAGTGAGCGCAGCGAGCGAAGGCGCTGCTGCATCTGTGCAAGCTTACCGTCCCAGAACTGTTGAGTCGCTGTGCCGAACAGCACACCCAAGTACACAAAGAACCCAGTTTTGTCCATGAGCTTGAGGGAAGGCTCCTGCTGCTGGAGGCGCACCCTGTTTCTCTGAGCTTCTGCCCCTACTAAGTAGCATTTGCTTTTGGCGACGTTTAAGATGTTCCCTGAGGCGGCACCGTACGCCTCAAAAACTTGCTTCAACCATTCCACACTGCGCCAGTCGCTCAGAAAAGTGGCGGCATCATCAGCATAGGCAGCGTACTTGGCTGTGAATGGTTGTGGGTCTAAGAGCGACGGTGCATGCACTTGACCCCCCACTATCCTTGCATCTGTCCTGATAGCCTCTGCTAGGGTTTTTGCCATCATGATAAAGGGGGGCCATGGGCAACCTTGGCGAACCCCGCTATGAACAGGAAAGGCTGCTGATAGTGTGCCATTCACCAACGCGCGAGCTTGAGTGTTGGAGTGAAACGCATCAAAACAGCGGATGTATTGGGGAGGAAATACCATGGTTGTGAGGACAGTACGTATAAAACGGCGATCCGCAGTGTCATACGCCTTGCTGATATCTGACATGTACACCAGCATGCTTTGGTTTGCAAGTTCACAATAGTCTTCCAGCAGCTTGAAAAATAGCACTGCATCCCCAATGTAACGGCCAGGCACGAAGCCATGCTGATCAGGATGGATCAATGATGGCAACACCCTGGCTGTTCGAGCAGCTAGGAGTTTCGCTATGATCTTATGCATATAGTATGTGTCAGAGAGTGAGAGCGGCCTGTAGAACGCTGGCATTTATCACCCTGCTTGTACTTCAGCACTATGGTGGACAGGTTCATAGCGTCAGGACAAACTCCACATACAGCCACCTTATTTGCAACGTCAAGCAAACATTCACGTACATGAGGCCATACCAAGCCGTAAAATTCATATGGTACGCGATCTGGGCCAGGCACTTCATCTTTGGGAAAGTGCCGCTAAATCGAGTTTAGTTCTGCCATGCAGAATGGCGCTGCAAGCATCGCACGTTGCTCACTAGACAGCCGCCTAGAAAGCTAATAGGCGAAGATGGCCTGCTGTGCATGATCGCAATGTTTGCCAGCAAATACGGTTGTAAGGCTAGAAGCAAAAGCTGCTGCAATGCCAGCAGGGTCCCCCTGCATGGTGTCATCGTCGGTCAGCACCGCAACAATGAGCGTGCGCCGGACAGCTGCGGCTTTGACCGCAGCTGACACTGCCCGGGATGGCCGTTCTGCATTATCGTACCAACATTGCTTTGACATGCCAGATTGCACTGCAAATTGTTCATCCAACAGGTGCCTGACGGTTGTTTTCGTTTCCACGTACCCTAGCCTGGTGTCTTGTGACGAAGCATCAGCAAGCCGCTGCTCCGCAACCATCATGGCAGCCAGCGGTTGATTTGGTCTCATTTATACTGCACCATGGCAGCAGTTGCGAAGGCCGCCACACTGCATTCACCGTGCAAACTGTGTGTCAGCAGTTGCTGACGAAGGCCACGGGTGAGTGCCCATACAGGTAACAACATATTGTTCAATTTGAGGTCCCAGGATCCTACTACGGGGTACCCAACTTGGAAGTGGCCGGTCTGCAGGATCAACCGGCCCCGACAGCTGGCTGCCAGACATGAAGCAGCACCAGGCCGTGATCGGACGCAGGGAATGTGTACATTCCAGAGCGTGCGATGTGTTCGGACCAATGCGGCGATACGTAAATGTAATCTAGCCTAGATGCAACACCCGTCAAGCCGTGAAAGGTGTAGAGCACATCTTGAGGGTACAACATCCAGATGGCATCTTGGGAGTCAGAACGCCTGCGCACACTCCTGTACGGCTGCCGCCACTGCTGCATCAGTGCTGTTATATGGTGACGACTTGTCCAGCTGAGACATATGCACATTCATGTCGCCCAGCATGAGCAGCGGTATTTTGCTGGGCAGCAGCTGCTGCAACACGGCACGCAGCTGCTGCCACCATCGCACTGGCTGTTCCTGTGACACACCGGCGCATGCATGCCCACCAACCACCCACCATCTCCTGCGGCTGGTCCTGTTGGTCCTGCGCCATTGGCAGCAATAGATGCCGCAAACCAACTCCCGTCCAGTGCTTGCGCCTGCAGGGTGAAATGTACAGCATCGTTGAAGGACAGCAGTGTCAAACCCATAATAAGGCCACGAGAATGGATGTGTGGAAAATCATTCGCATGTAGGCAATTCTTTAGAATTCGTTGCGCAGCCGTTCATTAAGCTTCAAGCCGGACTCGACCAGCAGCAGTACGTCAGGCTTGAGGTCCCGAACAAGACGCTTGAGGTGACGCAGCTTAGAGTGGATCTGAGCCCTGAAATACATGAGTATTAAGCGTGACAAACGTCAGACTGCCACCCTGCAGACGCAGTCTACCAGGCAATGCGTAGTGGCCCCTGTTCATGCTGAGTGGATGTTTCGAGAGGTCGCCCTGTACACGGCCGCGGCCGAGAACTGGAGGACAAACAATTGGTCAGAGTAAAGATCGCTTGTTCGAGCTGCAGGCTCTGCAGAGGGGAAGGCCGAACAACCGCAGCGGGTAACCTCTGGCTGCACCCGTCACACGACAACCGCCCCTCCTCTGCAGAGGCCCACAGCACCGCCCGGAAGCCCCTCGTGTGTAGCTGTAACACCAAGCTAATTTTTAATCGCTACCTGAAACGCTACGCTCACCAAGCAGTCCTCCGGCCAGTCCAATGTGTAGCCTGAGAAGGGCTGGCCAGTTCAACAAAGCGTGATTGAATCTCGCAGGTTGAATGCTCCTTGTTCCAGCCTACATTCCAGGGCCCATGTACTTCTTACCCATCGGCCGTTGTAGTAGGTAGTGCCGACGAGTCATCATTGGGTCCTAGGCACTGTCACTAGTGCGACACGCATAATCCTGTACTGCCTGACGGTACAGTACGTCTGACCCAGCAGCTGTAGGCCGCACCGGTACATACGATAACGCCGCTGATGCACCATTGACGTACCCGATGCCGAGGGTTGAACCGCATCCACAAATTTGAGTGGTTGATGTATCAGTACGCCAGACACCCCGGCAGCTAGATACCTACGATACCAACCTAGGTACCCACGATGTCATGCAGGTTTAGAATACCCAGCGGTAACGTATAGGTATAAGCTGGGTCATCTCAAGGAATGAGGCTTGCTTCCAGGGCACCTCACCACAACCTTACGATTATGTCAGGATATCGTACCCTGGGTAGTCCCTGTTTCGGCTCTGATCATCATATCCTTATATATCCCAAATTATAACTGCGGGAGGCCTAGGGCATTTTGAGTGGCAGCGGCGCCAGCTTGCGCGTGTAGAGGGCCCTGAGCGATTTGAATGTGCAGTATGCACGTGCGCATGATGATCAGCATCAGTTGGTTTATGTGCGTTTGTGACCTTAAATTGTGTTCAAACGGAATATAATCACACCACAGTGTGATGTACGGTTGGTTTGGGCATCTGGCTGTCGTGGCACATGTGCTGCCGCAAGACAGGCAGCATGGCAAACGTCGTATGATACATTACAGGATCATCTCTGTCCACAACATGCTTGACTTACGCGTGGTACAACCATGCACGTGTGCTGATGCTGCGGTTGGAACGGCTCTGTCGCGTCGCTTCACCTTCCTACTGTTACTGCAGCAGCTGTCGGAGCTGGCATTCTTGATTATGTATATCTCGCGCCGTACTTGGTTGTTGCGGTAGTCGTATGACCGGTGCTCACAGAAGCATTTCAGTGCATTCGTGTGCTTTTCCTCCAGAGCAGTCACAATCAACTCATCAGCCTGTGGTCACAAGCAAAACAACAGCAAACACGTGATCATGGTGACCATGTCCAGGTGCAGCTCGCTCGTGGCTGCTGTCCTTATCTTTCTACTGAACATGCACACAGGCAACCATTCATGTGCTGCAAGTACAGATTTCAAGCCCTGCCCCTTCCCCAACCTCACTGCTGCTGTTGCACGCTTCAGCAGAGTTATTCAGTTCAAAACAGTTAGTGATCTGACTACTAGCAACCACGTTCGTTACCCTGAGGAGTTCAGCAAAATGGATGCTTTCCTGGGAGCAGCTTACCCAGGTATACATACCTGGTGTTGCTGTATTACTACATGACGACGCTGCTGCTGCTGCTGCTGCTGCTGCTTCCGCCGCTGCCAGCCCCAATCAAACTTGCTGTGACAGTACACAATGCTTTAGTTGTCAACACCGCTGGTCCACGCTGCTGTGACATATGCGTCAATGCTTTGCATTGCATGCAGTGGATTAGCACTGACAGTGCATTTGCTGCTGTGTGGGGTGCAGAGGTCTGGCAGCAGCTCAAGGTTGAAAAGGTATGCAGCAGCACACAGCATGAGTTAGCTGTGGCGCCCACCAGCAGCTTTCGCAAGGCTGCCACCTGTGTCATGTGTAAGGAAGCGCACCAGCGCAAGCACCGCCGCAACATCAACAGCCCACACCCCTTGCTGCTGACTGTGCGGCCTTTCCTGCAGGCTGGAGTCGACAGCTTGAGCTACCTCATCACGTGGCCGGGCAGCCAGCCGCAGCTGCCGCCTGCGCTGTTTGTGAGCCACTTTGACGTGGTGCCGGTGCCAGAGGACAGCTACAAGGTGACCACAGCTGTGGAACCGGCTGCTGTTCTGCTGTTTCATGTTGGTAATTCACTTGTAGAAAGTCCTGGCGCATGGTGCAGGAGGCATTGCGCGGGGATCAATCATCCCATGCTGGCAGCTGCGTAGGGGCATGGTACCTGCTGCTGTGAAAGCTCGGGCTTAAGCGCCTGATGCCAACAGGCGTTCTGTGAAAGAATCGGATCAAATGATGCTGTGCCGCGTTCACTGCACATCAGTGCTCACAGTTGCCAGGCACTTGCAGCAACCTCAGCAGCTGCATGAACCGCCTGGGCTGCTGGTTTGTTGCTCGTTGCAGGATTGGGTGCACCCACCGTTCAGCGGCGCTGTCGCTGATGGTTACATCTGGGGCAGAGGGACCCTGGACGTGAAGGTCGGGGCAGTCGGACTGCTGGAAGCAGCGACAGCACTGCTGCACGAAGGTAGGCTATTGGCTAGGGCACCAATGTTGTGTGCCAATGGTTGCATGGTATGGGGTGAGTGCACCTGCAGCAGCTCGTATCGGAGCTGCCACTACATGTGAATACTTCACAAAGGCGTTGTCCCTGGTGTGTTGCTATGCCGGCTCCAGCACAGCGCTGCATTACACACCTGCATCATGTGGGTGCTAGCAGCTGCCCCTCTCCCCTAGCTCGCACACGCGTTCCTGCCAGCCAGCTCGTGTGCTGTCTGTCAAAGCTTGGGGCTAAGATGTGGTCTGGCCACAGTGTCAGTTCAGCATGGAGTGCTGCCGCGCTGCAGTCAGCTGTGGGGCGTTGCTGCCGCGTGCTTGCAGGCTTCCAGCCGCAGCGCACACTCGTCTTTGGCTTTGGCCATGACGAGGAGGTTGGCGGCGGCAAAGGCGCTGCGCACCTCGCGCAGCTGCTGTCGTCGCGCGTTCCTTTGCTGGACTTCGTTTGGGATGAAGGCGCTGGCGTCGCAGTTGGTGGAGTCAACCCATTTATAACAGAGCCAGGTATGTTGTGTGTATGCTGTCGTACATGGTGCGTGTGGTCAGCACATCTGCCATCTGCTCAAAGTGTAACGATGCATCAATGCATTATTGCCTGAACTTGGACGCGCGGGCTGCAAATGTGGTGTGGAGGAACATACATTATATAATTGGTGCAGGTGTTCTGCTGGGAAGTCATCTGCAGCTGCTGCTGAAGCTTGCAGGGTGTGCTACAACAGCAGTTGGATGCAAGTCACCTTGGCAGTCTGAATGTTACGGCACCACTGATGTATGCATACACCCCGCAGCAGCACCAGTCGCAGTATTGTGTGAACTATGAAATAGGTATATCATAGGATTTGAATTCAAACAATAAAACGAAAAAAACCAGCAAATATCCAATGTGGAGCTTCCCAGCATGATGGCAGGAAGCAGCAGTAGGTGCAGACTTGCCTGGTGCTGCCATGCCTGCTGCCATGGTGCCGGCATGCTTGCCTGCCGCCCGTTTCCTCTGCGTGCCTGCACTCATCGTGCTGCTGTGTGCAGTCGCTTTGGTGGCTACTTCAGAGAAGGGTTACGTGAGCATCAAGGTGACACTGACATCCCCGGGCGGGCACTCCAGCCAGCCGCCAGTGGACGGCAGCAGCCTGGCGACACGCATGGCGGCGCTGCTTGCGGCAGTCGACGCTGACCCGCCACCTGCCAAGCTGGTGTCGCCAACCAAAGGTCCGTGGTTTGTCAAGGATGACCTGCAACCACCCCTGCAGCAGACCGTGGCATTGCCACACCGAGCAATGCATGCAGTGCGCACTGTCTAAATTACAGGCCTGACACCTGATGAACAAGCTCTGCTTCCGCTTCTGCTCTTGCTCCAGAGCATTTGGTTGCCCTGGCGCCTGTCGCCCCTCTTTGGCTGGGTCCTCTGCTGATTGGCATCAAGTACATTCCTGGCCTGGCCTCATTGGTTGCTCACTACCTGCTGGCTTGGACGGCAGATCAGCAGCCGCTGTGCGTACCACAGCAGCCATCACCAACATCAGGTACCGCCAGAGCTTATTTCTGGTGTCAAGACCGCACTTGTTGCATGCAGCTGTGTGATCGTGTGCGCTCTGCAGTCGTGGTGCAACACTTGTTTGCTTGCAGGACAGCGCTCCATGTTGTTGGTTGAACAAAAATTATCACAATAACGACACTGCATGGTGCAAGCTGCTGGTGCCCCTGCTATCCCTGCCCACCCTGCTCAGCGTGTCCAACATCGCAGACAACGTGCTGCCGCAGACAGCCACAATCAATATCAACTTCAGGTTGTTGCCAGGTGAGCCAGCCAACAATGTGCTGAATGCCGTTGTGTTGGCGCAGTACAGCAGGACACAGCGTGGCATTGCAGCTTGAATTTGGACAACAGTATCAGCCTGCAGTGATGCCCCTTACAGGGTGCAGCGATGATGATGAAGAAGATGATGATGGATGATGATGATGATGATGATGATGATGATATGATGATGAATGATGATGATGATGATGATGATGATGATGATATGATGATTGATGATGATGATGATGATGATGATGATGATGAGGGTGCAGCGAGCCACCACCCCAATGCATGCATGCACCCATGCATCACAACATCAACAGGTGTCTGCCCCTTGCGTCTGCTGCTGCGCTGCCGTTTGCTTCGGCATGCCGCTGCTGGCAGTGACACTGTTGACAGCGCCTTGCAGTTGACCAAGCAGTGGCTGGGGCCTGCTGCTGAGTATGCCAGCATCAGCGTGGGAGGGGAGCAAGATGAGGCTGCGCAAGTGACAGGTCAGCACCAATTTACAATGGTTTTGCAGCTACATGCCAGTCGGTGATGATAGGTATGGACAGTTTTCTTGCCTGCACACGCTCAGGCGCTGAAGCAGCACATCTGCAAGCATGAAAGTACTGGATGACAACTCTGAATATCAATGTGTGTACACTAGTTGGATCCCCAGCGTGACCAAATGTAGAGGCGGTGCTCAACACGCACCGGCCGTACATCTAGCTGCTCACAACACCAGCTGCTGCTGCTTGCTGGCATGCAGATGCTTCTGGTCCACATTTGCCCTGCTGCGGTCTGCCATACAGTCAGTGTGGGGCGCTGAGCTGCCAGTCGTGCCCTATCTCATGTCGGGGGGCACAGACTCAAACACTACCGCCACCTGACAAATGCAACGCTCAGGTTCTGCCCTTACAGCCAAAGCGCAGCGCAGGGCGACGCTCACAGGGTGCACGGCACCAACGAGCGGCTGTCAGTGGACGACTTTGGCAGGGCACTGTGTACATACAGGGTTGGGCTGCGGCTGGCTGGGGCAGCACGGCCGGGAGGGGCTGGTGGCAAGGGCAGTCATGCGCCCGCAGGCAGGCTGCCAGTGCAGCTGCGGGTAGAAGTGGATAGTATGCTAGTGCTTGCA